>VBVR01003369.1:0-17937 GCA_011638315.1 Tetramorium parvispinum
ATTTATATATATATATGTATTTATATTATATGTATTTATATTATATGTATATTTAAGTTTCCAAAGAAAAAAAAGAATTATACACTTATAAAATCCCAATTTAATAGCTTTATGGAAATATGGAGGCATGGACAATTGTGAAATTAGATCTCTATATTCCTTCTACTTTTCACCACATCGATATATTTGAATTATTTTATGTTTTATTTCTTGCATAAGATTTTATAGACGTCAAGATAAAATCGGAAATAGAATTTATAATAACTATAATTAAGAAATTTTCATTCGAGACTCGCACGGTCGTAAATGCATTATCCTCTGGCCACGCTAGGATTGCATGTTCAATTTTTTAAACACAGAGAGAGAGAGAGAGAGAGAGAGATAAATATAAGAATCATTTAAATTAAATTTAATATATTTAATAAAATTCGATTAAACGAAATCTTTCGTTGCTCTTAATTCGTGAAATTGAATCGTTTATGTTATCAAGGAAAGTGCATCGGTGTGAAAAAGGCGCGCTAATGTGTGTTTACGCGAGTAATGAAAGGGCGAACGTTTTCCCGGGTTGATTATCCTGTGGCGAGAGGACCAAAAGGAATCGTGCTCGCAACATGCGAGCTGTTTCTGCGTCAGCCCTTTCGCTCGTCCTCCACGAAGGGAGAAATCGTAACGCTTTAGGATTGCGGTTCGCCTCGTTTGCGAAGCTGTACGTTGCTAACTGCACCGCTAACGAGACTCGTGCGGGAAATGCAATAGCCACGCGTCGGCACTATGACGTCTTCTCGGTGTTCGACTGAATAAAGCCTGAACTCACGACTATGTACGGCTTATTAATTTAACTTGTCGCGCTGCGAAGCGTCTCGGCGAGGTCGCAACTGCTGAGGAAGCTGCACCGATCGATCGCTCGTAAACGTCTATTAGCATGTAAACGCCATTTGTGCTGACTGCGCTCGGGAATTTAAATCTAAGCATTATTCATTTATCGTCGGATGCGAGTCGATTCTCGATATTATATCCGCAAGGCTAATGATCAGAGACATTCTTTGCGATAACAAATTACTAACGACGTAACATATGCAACAACGTGAATTGATTACTTTTAAAATTACATGAGAACTAAAAAATTCGTTAAACCGAGAAAGAGAACCATGATGAAAACGCAGGAAAATAAAAGCTTTCCAACTAGAGTAAGACGGGGGAAGATAGAGCCCTTCGGCAAGTGCAACAGGGATTCAAGTACGCGGTGCACTGAACGAATGGGCCTCTTCGGGATTTTCATTCAGCCTTTGCCTGATGGAAATATGCGAAAGAGGGAAGGAAGGCTCGAGGCGATTTCCTTTGCGTCTTCTTCAGCTTCTTTAGGATCCCGAGATTCGATGAGATATAGTATATAGGAATAAAACACAAGAAGTGGGATATAACGTTAGCGATACACGATAAAATTATATTGGACGCACCGAAGAATAATGGTCGAGTTGAAGTTGCAAGCTCGAAGTACAGATTTGAAGCAGCTGTTGTTATTTCCTTAGTAGCACATGTTGGTCCTTTATACGTTCCCTAAATGTTTCTAATGTTTTAGATACATTTTAGATAGACGTTTAAAAAACATATAAAACGCGAACCATTTTGTGCTCTTTGGATTATTATAAGATGATTAATGAAATAATTAAGTATGATATCTGTCGTAATATCGTTGTAAGAAACAGTCTGGATGTTCCAACATTTTCGTAATAAATTTCGCTTTATTATCATACACATGCTCCTCCTTATAATATACATTTATGAATCGGCCCATCTATTTTTATGTTTTATATTGTGTCTCGCGGAAAAAGGGCCATAAAGTCTTCCAGGGAATTATGAGAGGTGATATATACCATTATGGAATTCCACGGAGGATGGAAAACGCTATTTTCCGAGTAGATCTCCCCGTTCCGAATTACAGCGATTTCCGGCAACTGCGTGAAGCTGCCTCAGCATCTGCGGTGGTGGACCAGAATTTCGTGGAAATTATGACAATTAGCGCAATTAAAATTGGTTCGCAACTAATTTGGATTTGCGTACCTGCAGCGTAGCGGCCGCGTAAACATGCGATACAAGGACAGTATTTGCAAACAGTGTGTAAATTAATATATCTTTTATCAGTGTATTGTACGTTTGTGGGAGTACGCACGCAAGCTTTTGTAAGAGAACAAACTGATACGATTCACAGGGTATTACAAAAATATTTACAAATCGAGCGAGAAATATGAGATTGCAATCTAAAAGTTCATATTTGAAACAAATGAATAATAGAATACTAATCAATTAAAAATTAAATATTATAGAAAAGTATTGAAATACGGAAAGATTTGTTACTTATTTTTTTATTATTTCCGTACGTTAAATTTAGTTCTGTGAAGTATGTATAAGCAAAAAAAATCCCGTATATAAAATATATTTTCTTTTAATAATTATCCTTCTCATATAGAATTCTTTTAGATTTTATAGAAAAAATTGAGAATTATATGTATACGAGGGTATTATTGATTCCCCTCGGGGTTAATGTAAAGGCTAATAATGTCCGAATGCACTATTGCCTATGAACTGAAGGCTCCACAAAAATGATCATCTCCGGAGGGAAAAGAAAAAGGATCAAACAAGGAGGAGAAACCGGTAGGGGTGGAGAGGGACCATCGTTCTTCTTGTTGGCGAAAAAAGGAGGGGTCGACTCATGAATAATGCGGGGGGTGAAAGCCGGCTGAAACAATTGCCGGGCGTCGCCCTATTCCAGAAATTACATCGTCAGATTTTCCGCGAAATTAAAACATTATACCGGGTGCCCGGGTGCTATCGCGTGCTCTCCGCCGTCAGTCGCAGATTTCTCAGCGAATTTCTACTTCACGGTCTTGCAATTTTTAACGTTAAATGCCTTCGTAAGCGTAGAGCGAAAATGGTTTTAAGACATTCGTGTAACGGTAGATAAGAACAAACTTCCCTTTTTTGTCTATTCACCATTTCTGGAGCTTAATTCATCGAATCTTTTTTATTTTTAATTACCAATTTAAACACGATGTATGTATATTTTGATGTTAAAACCAATCATATTTTTTTAAGGTAGTTTTTAAAATTTCTCCTTATATCTCTTATTCTAATTATACAAATATTTCTTTAATGAATTGCGAGCGCGGACGATTTTCCTTACATTTTGAAAATTCCGGAATTTCTTCTTTTTTCCTTTGACTAATGAGAATACCCGAGACACAGTGTATATTTCATTCTCTTCTACGGCTACTCATTTTCCCGTCTTCTTTTCTTATGGCCCTTTTCTACTTACGCGATATGTCAGCTCGTCCCGGGGAAAAAAATCGCCGATTATGCGATCTGACTGACGGCGATACGCCAGCGAGGACACTTTTCCTCGGGATTTAGTAGCTCGTTCTAGCCGAGGACGAAATTGCGAGGCTGGCTCGCGTCAGGCGGCCGCCGAGCAATTTCTAGGATAATGTTGGCCTGGTTATTAAACGTCCTTATGGTCGCCGCCGCCTCCGGGGAACGGGTTTTCAGGAATCGAAAGATTCGCGTGTCGGACTAAAAAGGATAAAAATTTAAGCGCGGAAGGTGTAATTACTGCAGTCGCCAAAAAGGAAGGAGTGAAAAATACAAAGACGCATTTTTAATTCGTAATATGAAATGTTATAATTTTTTTTCTCAAAGACTTTTTTTCCTTTCAAATATTTTTTCAAGTATTTTCGAACGCCGCAGCGTTCTATCTTTAGATTACTGTTTCATCCACTTTTCTCCATTGATGCCTCGGTATATCCGGCTTTTGCAGGAGGAAAGCGATATTCAGGATCCTTTCTCTACGCGTTTCGCCAGCAGCTCTCGAGTAAATCCCCGTTTCAGACTGCGCGACCCTTGCCCGCTGCCTCAATGGTGTTGATTGCTTATCTGAATATGCATAATCGCGATGATAATGACAGCGCTCGGGCCGAACGCTCGCCATGCGCCGTGCATACATAACGAGAATGCAATTCCCTTATGTGTCTGTATATGGACGATCGCCGACAATAAAGCGATCATCGCCGTTTATACGGAAATTCGACCCCATGATCCTTCTAACAGCAGATCAAATATTTGTAGAATTCTCATATCTTTCGCCCCGATGCCGGATTAAATGTAGAAGCGTGTTTTCGCCGGTTGTCCGCTAATTCTTCGCCCTTTCTCGAAATTAAATATTCAAGTTTCGCAAATTCTTGTTCATTTATATCTATTTGCCACTTCTTTCTTTTACAGTTTTTACGCTTTAAATTCCCATTTTTCTTTCTGCGAGCCGCGGGGAAGCTTTTTCATCCAACTCGCGTATGTTTTATGCATTATGCGATGCGTTTATATCGCTCATGATAAAAATGCGGTTTATTACTGGATTTTATGATTAACCGATTGCATGTATTACTGGATGTATAGTTTCTTTTTCCGATTTACCCGATATGTTTATATGATAATATATTTGACAACAAAGTTCGCATTTATATGCGCGAGATATAAGAGGAAGACTGACGTGAGCGATAAATTTATGAACGGCGTGCGTGTGGTCTCTTATCCTCATATCTTCTACTTCATATGATCATAAAAATTCGTAATAAGTTTGTAAAGAGGATAGATGACGTAAAAAATTAAATTTTTCGCGTGCCTCTCTCTTCTTCTCTTTTATCCGCAACACAAAATTGCAATTGTTTTAGCTATGAATTGTTCAATTTATTAATTATTGTTTGAATTTTTAATCATTAATAGATTATAGCACGAAAGTTTAATATCTCGCCATTTAGAAAATTAAATTCTAAGAGACTAGTATACCAGGAAATGTCGAAATTGCAGGATAATTGTATGCTTTCCTCATCTCTCTGTCTCTCTCTCTTTATACATATGGTAAGCCAATTTGCACCAGACATTCGGTGTGCCAAACATTAGGTGTGCTTGGACAACCTTTGTCTTTGCAAGGCAGCATGCATCATGTATGCGTGGACGCACGTCCATTTGGTGCTAAAGTCTCCTCGGAATATACGGCAGAGTAGTGTCTCTGTCCACGTGTAAATTTATATCGGACAAAAAGGGAAAGAAGAGGATGAAAGAGAAAAAAAGAGAACATACGTATGACGTGGCACGATTCAATTTTTCCAGCAACAGCGAAGATGCGACGAGAGAGATCTTCACATCTTGGATTTCATAATTGTACCCTTCGAGAGATGAAATTAGGCTTTGGATTAAAGTTTCTTTGAAAGCTCACTTGGTAGAAGCCATGCTAGTAACTTTGCTAAAACTCCGCTTACCTAAACATTAATAATTCGCATCTATTGTTCAAGAGTCATTGAAATTTCTCTCTTGATTATTAAAGAGATAGCGATTTTTCTCTTTTGCCGTTTATAGCGCCGAGAGGGGTAAGAAGAGAGAAAGAGACGGGTAATGGGAAATACTCTGGATGTCGTTGCCCAGGAAAAAGTTTGCGCATCCCAGTGTGATTTTTTGCGGCGTCTGGACATAATAAAATAACGGGCACAGGAGCGTATAACGAATTGAATTTCTGCAGGAATGACCCGAGGCGCGCGCCGCGAAAGGGTGTGTATTCGGACAAGGATATACATACGTGTACGTACATACACAACCCCGGTGCGCGAAGTTATAATAAATTCAAAGCGAACGAGGACACAGTAGCGGGCGGGCGCGGCTCACGGGTTACGTCTGGATTTTGCATGGAATATTCCACACGTGGATTCAAAACCCTCGGTTTGTGTTAAAAGTGTCTAAAAGCCGACCGCTAAAGTACGGAGGCCGCCCACCGCCAAGTGATTCCAAAGTCGCTCGCGAGAATATATAAAACGCAGATTTCTTCTATTATGACTTTTCTCAAGTTTCTCAAAAAACGACCTCTCGCAGACGCGCGTACTTATCGCAATTTTTTACCGCACCCACTCCATTTCAATTGCATTGTCTGTTGTCCTTTAATTTTATTTCTGCATTTCGCGCTACGTTTAATATTTCGCGCGTTTATCATAACTCTGATATCTCTCTGATTTACCATCGATCTGATTTACGTAATAATATATTGACTCCGTCAGTTTTTAATTTCGAAAGCGGAAGTTCCGACGAGTATCGGCTGTAATTTTATCTCTTTATTATATTAAATTTATTTTGTTGGGGCAAATTTTTATCTCATCAATTATATTTTAATTATATTAACAATTACTTTTAGTAAATTATGATTATTATTTCTTTTATGTATATATAGGTGCATTCGGAAATATCTTTGTATTGTAAAGCTGTTTTTACCTAATTGACGAGAATCTACGTTTTTAACGGTAATTTATGCTAAAAGCGCGATAAATATTTGGCGACTAAGAGAATGCGTAAATACGCATTCATTCTCGAAGTAGCTAGTTAAGACTTATTTTTGTGCTTTATTGCTACGCATATACAATAACTAATGGATCATTTTTATTCATCTCGTCGAATAGATTGCGTGGTTTCGTTTCTCGCTAAAAACCCGCGATGTTAATGTGACCTTAAAACCAAATAATACGATGACGACAAGCGCGTAGTGAAGAAAACGGATTTTGTATGGATTCTTTTTGATATGTTAATATCGAAAAAGAATGAAGTCCACTTTCGTATTAACATAAGTTTTGATACGTAACGTAAAAAAGCGGAATCATTCGTCATCTTGATCTTCTCCGATGAATAACAAAATGGCAAAAAAGCTTTGAGAATGTAACCGGTATTCTGAATGAATTTTATTATAAAATTGACGGGCAATATTGATATATTAACTTATTTTGAATTTTACATTAACGATAGCGATTTTATATGTTGTGCAATCAGGAGCATTAACGATATTAAGTATTCATTGTGGATTGTATAAATGCAGGATTTAATGGCGTAAATAAGTACTCTAGTAATTCGATTATTTTTCTTTTTGTGGAAAAATCTGTGAAATCTCTTTACGAATTGCGGGCGGCTTTATTTGCACACGTGTCATTCTTTCTCCGATCTCGTAAAATATGCACAAATATTGACGTATACAATGTAAATCTACAATAATTTATAAAGTGATTTGATACGTATCGAATAATGCAACGAATATAATGCTAATGATGTAACACCGGCATAATACCGGTATTACCGTAAGATATCGGCGTGTTTAAAATTCACATCACATCTATTTGCGTAATATCCGAAGGTACCGATGATGAAAACGATAGTTTCGATGTTTTCAATCCTTCCCAATAATTTTCCATTTTTAATGGTTACGTTTCATTTTCGCATGTGCCAACATTGATTTCCACATTTGTTCCGCGGATGTTCGGGATGTATTAATTTGAATAACGCTATCGGATGAATTAATAATAAACAATTAGGTTAATTAGATCTGCAGATTGCCAGGAAATGCGGATTGTTAATATAATAATTTGCGTGTATTATAATTATTAGTTATATTTTAGTTTATTTATTGGGTAGAATAAAAATTAAATTGCAACACTTGTGTACCTTTATAATTTTATTACGCACACCTATAGAAAGCGCGGCCTCTGTTTCAAAATAAAAAAATAAAATGAAAATTATAGGATTAATGTTTCCAGCGTTTTGACAGTAGCGTGCATTGTAATTGTGCTTCGCTGATGGTATTGCAAATTTTATAGAATATTTTTTTTTGATCGCGGATGGCAGTCATCTCCGCGATTGTTCTTGAAATAACGCGCACGATTTAGCGCATGAGTCTCGTTGCGAAGCGCTGCTAGTCATTCTCGATGCTGCAATTTATTAATGATGTTAATTCTAGGCGGAACAAAGGAAATATCTCGCTGGCGGCTATCGATATTGCGTTTGTAAAATATGGATTACGCGGGAGATGTCCGTAACAGGTGCACACGGTCGGCCTCTCTCGATTTAATAATACAATATTCCATGTCCTATTGTATGCACGATCGGATAAATTTATTACGAGTCATAAAATCCTAAGCGACAAACAGGGCACGCGCATAGTTGAAAGCTTATATAAATTATATATTAGGTAAAAGTTACGAATTGTTTTTAACTGCCGTGCCCTTCTTTTGTTGTTCCGTCGGTGGTCCCACTTGTACAATAAGTAAAATTATATGAAACTTGGTACACAATTTATCGTTATTGAATCGCACAAATTTTCATCAAGCAACAAAAATTGCGTTCGAAAAGCGCAATTGCGGGTTCTAAACGGAGTCCGCAAGCGCGGAGAGTTTGACTGAATAAAAATATATTTCGTAAAACTGCATTAATTTAATTATTATCATCAGCATAATTGCAGTCATTCTTATTATTTCGTTATGTAACTGCTACTTGCGGACTTTCGGTGAAATATTTCGCAATCTCGCGTTGCATTCTGCCGCTAATTGTTTCGGCCGGCAACACGCACGTTCGCGAGAACGCATCATCGGCCCGCGGTGCGGCCCGTCACGCGAACCTTATGCAGCTTGCGCAACACTCGGCGCTAATCCGCGTGGGATTCGTGATTTTTCTCGCGCTGTTTTCGCGCGGCTACCGAAACGGAAGCAATAATTCGCTCGCGGCCAGCGACGGAGTTAACGAGGTACGAGCATACCGCCCGTTAACTTAACGCCGGCCAAATATTATTTTTGCAATTCCCGCTGAATCCCGCTAACGAGCGCGCGTTCGTGCAAAAGCGCTGACGTTCTGCCCCTCTCGCGCTCTCTCTCTCTCTCTCTCTCTCTCTCTCTCTCTCTCTCTACTTGTCTCTAATGTCGCACGCGAAATTCTCCCAATGAAACTGCCGACAAACGTGTTAATCCATCGTTTCGTGATTTTTTCAGACGCTAACTGCTCCGGGAATTGCGAAACTCGAGGGGGAATTCCCCGGGAACAAAGTTACCGTGCCGCAAGCCGGGAAATTATTTTTTCCAGCTTATCCGGGGCTAGGGTCAAACTTTCACGACGAAATACAAATAGGATTAAAGTCAAGCATTCGCGGAAGTTTTGGGAACGAGTTTTAAATCAATGAAGGAATACCTCGCGATATTTACACGGCGCAGAAGTGCTTTACAAAGACGCGAGGCGAATATTCAAGATTTGCATACCTGATGACGCACGTCTTTTCCTTTCGGCCTCCTCGCGGTGTCGCGTGGAAAGGTTTGAGGAGGGAGTAGAGAAGAGAGGGCCGTAAGGCCGATTCGACGAATTCGGGGTCCAGTTAAACGGGGGCCGGCTATAAAACAGCTAATCGGCGACGCCGCCGACATCAGTAGTATAACACTGCTCGAACATGAAGGTAAGCACAACTTACTCTGCTCGCTCTTTCCTTCCTATCATGTTTTTGCATTCCTTCTCGTATCATCCTCGAGATCCTTCTCTTAGCCATTGTTTCTCGTGATAGCGATCCCCTTTCTTATCTTCTGGGTATATTTTCTATAGTTTTATTATCCTGTCCGCTATTGTCTCTCGCATTCTGCAAAGGTAACTCGGTGTGTTGTTAATTTGCGAGTATAATTTTATTATGTCAGTTTTTACGAAGATAACGATAAAGATACGTAACGTGGACCGGGTAGTTTGGCCGCTTTTTTTCGCACTCGTTTAAAAGTGTCTGAAAATAACACGCGGTGAATTAAGCAATGGCAATTTTAAATAATCCAGTAATATTATCTTTTTTTCGATGTCATCTCTAACTCTTCTGATTGCGGATATTTAAAGTTTAAAATAATACATGTCCCCGCTCTGTTATTATAATTCTTGATTTTCTGAATGTTTTAAATATTCCACTTCTTTTTTTTTCTACTCACGTGGGAATCGCATAGACGTTAATTGCCGCCTTTTATTCAGCGAAAATCCGATCCTGAGAGACCGAAAGTGAATAATGCAGTGCAAGTTCTTCGGTGCATCGAGGCTGTTTCACGTCGTTAACGACCTTAGAGACCGTTTAAGGATCTCCTACGGTGATTCAATGTCTGTCTCCTCGTACATCCTCGCAAAAATTCGCCGTTAATCCGCCGTTAAACGTGCGCAGATTTTTTTGCCGACACCACGCCGCAAGTAGCGTGCGCTCTTAAATTGCGGGCGACTCGGATCGAGACGAGGTAGAATTTCTTCCACGAGAGTGAAAGGCGTCAGGAAATGTTGTCCGTGGTAATGGTGACGATTGCATAACATTTATGAAGGTGTGCAAGTTGTTGCTTAATGATATAATTTTCCTTCCCACGTTATCATTTAGAGCGACATGTCTTTGTCCCGCTGTTGCCCAATAAAACGTGTTAATTTCAACTTAACGAGAACTAGTATCAAGCGATTAATTTATCGACGCCAGTTACATATAATCATGAAACCTTAAATGCACGTATAAATCAAATTAATCAGATTAAACAATTTACTGAATTGAAATAATTATTATAACATTAATTGTTCAAGTTTTTCAAGAATTTCTCGAGAAATGAAGATGTAATCTTAATGAAGACACAACGTAATCGGACGTCTTATTAATTAATATATATTAACTACCTCTGCGTTCTCTTCACTGAAAGAGCTAAATATCTCTGGGCAAACCCACAGGATAACATCATTTCAGTCGCCGCCCTTTGCGCGCTTTACCCTTAGCTAAAATATAGTATCGTATGTATGTATATCGCGTAGATATCCTCTCCTCTGCATCAGAGAGAGAGAGAGAGAGAGAGAGAGAGAGAGAGAGGGAAAGGTCCATTCTATACTAATTAACATCCTAACTAACTCTCCGGCATTAACCCGTTATGTACTAGCGTAACCATCTGGTCGCGGTCTTCAGGGGAGGTTGAGAGAGCCCCTCGCTTTTGAGTTTGAACCAGCTTGTCGAAAGTGTTGCGGTTTGCATTTTCAGCGAATTAAACCGAATTTTAAGAAAAGATCAAGTTCAAGACGGAATATTAAATCCCTGAAGCTAACTATAAAAGTTTCTTGAGAACTTTTTCTATCAACTTTATTTTCAATTTAATTTACGAAATTAAATATCACATACACTGCTACATAAAGTTAATTTTCTCTTGTTTTCCTGCTTCAAATAGACTAGAATGAATTTTAAATTCTTGATTCAGGTCAATCAAATTTATTTTAATTTGCGAGTTAAAAATTTATTTCAACTACCAAGTTGAATTGGATAACACAGTCGCTAAACTGATATCTCGAAATTGGAGCAGTCAATGTCATTTTATGACTCGAAGCCAAAAGAACAAGTGTACATGTGCGAGAATACGCGATATGTTTTTTCCGTTTTTCCCAGAGTGACATTGATCGTTCGATTTTCTTCTCGTGTGATATTCACGTACGAGCCGTCTAGGTAACAACTCGAATATGTCGCAACTTGACGACTAATTTAAATAAGACACCGGTACAAACTGACGCGAAACTTATCACGTTAATGATATATCCGAAAATCAATAGCCGGCAAAAGCGACGAATGAACATTTCGCGATTTTATTTATTTCGTACACGCCGTGTCGTAGAAACATGCTTCGACGTTCCACGATGCATTCGCGACAGAAGTGTCTCTTAACGCTCCATGTAACCGTGTTTGAGAAATCGTTTGACACATTCCGTATAATTGAATTGATTACAAAACGGAGCTCCGCGCAGTGCGCGTTCCACCGGCCGTCCACTCTGTCTTTACTCACTAATGAGGCGTGCAACGCTCGCTCGGTTCGCTGCTCCTGTTTTCCGTAAGCCTGTAGGGGTCTTGCGCTACTTCTATTTTCGATGAGGGGCCCAGAGGAATTTCCATAGAGCAGGAGCGCACACACGGCGCATAACACGTACGCACACGCTCGTTGTTATTCACGTCACGCGCTAAACATGCCCGCATACGATTTTGCGTTTCGGCAGCGTGATTATGAACGCAGCCCGGCGCGGGCACGGGGGCAAACATTTGGCCACGTATGCACGCGCGACATTTAGCTTGGGCGAGCCGAGGCTATTCTGAATTCTGACACTTTGTTCACAGTCGGGCCGATGTATTTATGATCGTTATGTGCGGATCGGTCTTCCGGGTTTTAGCCCCAGATCCCCGCGGGATCCATAAACGGCGGCTTCGTACCTCATTCAGCCCCTCACCCTTATACACAGCACAACCGCGTTCAGCGAATATATCGGGGATCATACATTGATTATGCACTGTAGATTTCTGGATTATACCCTTTCGTGTGTCTCGAGGAATTGATTTTCTAATGCTCAATTTAGGTCCTGGCTCTGTTCCTCCTCGCGGTAGCGGTAGTTTTGGCAGCAGATGACAAGTATACGACCAAGTACGATAATGTTGACCTGGACACGATTTTGGCGAGCGATCGTTTGCTCAAAAACTATGTAAACTGCTTGCTGGAAAAGGGAAGTTGCACGCCCGACGGTAAAGAGCTTAAAGGTGAGCGTTGTTTCAAGAATTTACTAATTATTACTATTACAATTTTGTTATCTCGCTCATATAACCTATATAAACATTAATATTGGTGCTTCAATAAAATATAAATAAATAATCTTACCAATTATCTAAAGACTCTCGATTGACCGTCAAAGCTAATTTTATTGTTACCTTTTTAAATAAAATATAATTTTCAATGCAATAACGCAGGCATAAAGAAATAAAGAAAGTAAATAAACCCAAATGAACGTCTGAGTATTCATGTCTGATGTCCGTGCATTTGACGCGATAACGTGGCAAAGCATGCACGACGAAATGAGACGCGATAATGATGATCTTTCACACGCTTTCTAATGCGCCGGAGAATCATCCTTGGCACTAATGGCCGCATCCCGTCTCGTCTCGTCGAAGGATACGCGATCCGAGGTCGTTTCGTTAATGATGTTACATATGTACGAGGCGCGCGCGCATATCGCCCCAACTCTAGATATGAATAATAGCAGCTGAGGAGATTCGGGCAAAAAGTACCTCGGTCGCGAGTGATTTTGCGTGTACAGGTGTGTACGTTCGCGGTTAGCGTCGCGAATAACGAACGCGTCGGTTTTTTTCTTTTGTCTCAGCGTAGAGAATTTTGTTCGCGAGCATAACGTTTCCCCCGCGCAAAAATATCCGACACAGAGAACTAAGCGCATATGGGGCTAGGAGCCAATTATTTGCCCGGCGGATTATGTTTCCCGCAAATTATATTAATTACTTGTCGCGACGTATCACGATTTATTTCCCTCCGTTAAAATCACGTTTTATCGTCCGCTTCTTTTCCAATTTCTTTTTACCACGGCGCGCTACCCCGTCGCGAGATAAAACGTGCGATGGACGGTAATACGTTACCGAGGATATATAGTCTTGTCTCAGAAAATTCACGAGAGATATGCGGGGGTGTATGGTCAGCTGACCAGAGCAGCTGGTGCAAATGACGCGGGGCGGCAAAAAGGCCAGGACAAATCCTGCGGGGCATGGCGTATTCGAGAAATAACATACGTCATTATGAACTTCTCCTACGAAGGAGTCTGTCGCGATAAAAATGATTTTATGGCGAGACCCGCTCAAGTATTGATCGACGATAAGAGAAAGGAATCGAATCGATATTTAAGGAGGAAGATAAGGGGCGGCGATAATTCTAAAACTATTTTGAAGCACCTTAATTGCTCAAGATCTTAATTTCTTAACTTGATTTCGCGCGGCCACGCCGCTGATCTAAATTCCTCTTGTAAGTTTCTTTGTTTGTTTCAGAAACCCTTCCGGACGCACTGGAGACCGACTGCGTTAAATGCAGCGAGAAGCAAAAGAAGGGCACCGAGAAGGTCATCCGGTATCTAGTCAACAAGGTATGTATATGCTTGTGCTACATGCATGCTCGCCTGTCACTTTTCACTGGGCTAATTAAACGCGAGGTCTGCGTAATGAGTTGATGCCGGTGGGAGTTGGAACGCTCGGGGATACGTCGAGGCGGTTTAAATGCCGCGGAACTAGTTTGACTTTCACGCAGAGACGGGTTAACCCTCTCCGCCGGGTGGCAGGGGGTGTCCCCGTGATTCGTTTGCGAACCACGCCCGGAAAACTTTCGCATCCGTAGCCAAATAATTTAACGGCGATGTGAACTCGCCGTCCCTTCGATCCGAGCCCTTCTTTCGAAAGCTGATTTCACCCCCGACTGGGCAGTCATTCCGGCCATTTTAAAAGGGTTTTAAATCATTTCGTCTTGAATCTATTGTGTTTTACATTTGTAAAACATTAAATGCTATTTTTACGCTATACATATAAAGAGATATTATTTTTTAATATATATAAGAGTTTGCCTTTGAAGTTACTGATTTCATCGTATTTTTACATTGTGCAAGTTTTTTTTTTACTGGACCTCACGATACTTTAACAATAATACAACTCTATCTCTAACTCGGTACATTTCAATGCAAAGTAATTAAAATAATAAAATTGAGAAAACTTTCTGAGTAAAAAAACTTTTGCTATATTATATTTACATGGATGTAACTAATGACACACATCTTCGAAACGTAATCCTGTTACGCAAACTTGTTATAGAAGAGCGATTGCTTATTCGATCTTTCACTTTATTTCAGAAACCGGAAACTTGGGAGCAACTTAAGAAGAAGTACGATTCCACTGGCCGATACACTACCAAGTATTTAGACGAAGCGCACAAGCAGGGAATAAGTGTGTGAATAATTTAGATTCTCATCTCGCCGAGTAGAACGTTGAGAAATCTGTCCTCTCTTCTTCCCGCACACAGCACTCAAATTAAATAAATCTGTTAGTGCAACGTCACGTACGACTCTTTCTCAACAAAAATTCAGAAGCTATGGAGAAAACGTATGTTATCAAATGTTACCATATAAATAATAAAATAATAAATAATAAATAATGTATAATAAAAGGAAGTCATCGCGATTGAATTATTGGTAAATTACTAATATTCCAATTGTCAATTATTTACCACCGACAATTTCCACCTGCTCCCCGCTTCTCTTGATCTTTTCCCTTTATCTTGATAGGCGAATCACGTTTGTACACCAGTCACGGGCGGTAATAATATATTTCTTGGTGCTGTGGCTCTCCTCTCCCGAAAGCAGTTCGACACTTCGGGAAGAGATAAATCTAGGCACAATGCCGAGAAAAGTTCCCCGGCCGAAGTTTGAGGTCCGAACGTCGCCCTTGAGACCGTCTCGCTTAATTTCCTGACGCTGTCCAATACGAAATATATGTGCGCATACCTATACGGTCTTTGCCACTCTCCGAAGCTCCGCCGGAAACCGACGCGACGGAGATTTTGTATTTCCATCGTCCTAGATCGAGGCCGAGCGAAGCACATTCATCCCCCGATCCTCCCACTCGAGCGAGACAAGCGCGTTCCCCTCGCCGCCCTCTTCGCCGCGCCGCGCTGGGAAAACGTATTTCATCGTCGAGGAACAAGAACGTCGGACGATACAATCGATACCGTTCAGTCAGGTAACAACCGGAGTCAACTTCTTGGAATTATCAAAGTTGCATAAGGACTAACGAGAGAGAGCTCCGAGAGAGACACATGTTTGCTCGTCAGTTCGAGTTTCGTCATTTCGAAAAACCGGTGAGCGCTCTCCCGTGGCGTTTCGCAATCCGCGATTTAAATAAAGCAAAGGACAGTCTCTCCCTCCACGTTCGTCTTCGATGCGATAATTCCAGTCCCGTCTCGCGCGTTATTAAATTAAAGAAGTTAAGGGTTCATCGAGATGGGCCGACAAGTACACATGCATAACTAGTTATCCCCTTCATTGCCACGCTTCCTTCGCCCACACCCTCTCGCTGCCACCCTTCCCCCGGACAACGAACTTTGCCGACGACGCGCGCGTTAAATATGTAAATGAATTACGGGATTAGTGTATAGTCAACTTAAGCAGTCGATTTAAATGCACCGCGACGGACACCGAAAGCGCGAGGCACCGGCGGTGATGAAGAGGGATGGTCGTAGGTCGAGGGTCACTCAAGCGATCGGGATCGCGCAAATCGAGGGGGAGGAAATTTTCGAGGGCGCGGCTCGTGCGCCGAGAGAGGGGGTGGGAATTTGCGGCGGCGATGGTGGCGATTCGAGAAAACCGAAAATTCAATCTCCGCGTGCCGCCACTCGACAAGAATTCTCTCGCTCCTTTAGACACCCTCCCTTCCGACGTCGATCGGATTGAAATCCGAATGTCGTCGACTCGTTGGGGCGCACTCGTAGGAAACGGATTTCGGGACTTCAACAGGTTGGGAATTCCATACGCATCCTTTGAAGCATCTGCCGACGGTGCCAGCTGATTGCTCTCATCCCTCTCCCTTTCTTTATTCGTTAAAAGGGAAATTGCTATCGCTGAATCGTGATTTGTATCTACGATGTATCTACGTCTTTACGATCGAATTGTTATAAAAAAAAAGAAAACAGTTACGCGTATGTACACGATTTATCGGACTTGGATACACACATTATTAAATATTAAAAAAATATTAAATATTAAATTAACTAATCTTGAATTAAGTAAAAATAAATATTTTATTATTTTTACCTAATGTGTATATCGAAGTTATTATTTTAGCATGTAATTAACGTGTTGTTATTATTTAACTCTGTTTTAATTAAATTAATGATTTAAGAAGTAATGGCAATCTAAGAAATTGTTAAAAATAATTCAAATTCTGTACAATTTGACATTACGAATTTAACAGTGCACAGTCATCACAAAAAGACGCAATACTATGGAATACGATTTTTTGCGAAGACACTGTAGCTTTCCGGATAACAGCTAAAAATGCTTGTAAAAAAATAACGATGGAAGTGCGATGGGGCTCGAAATCGTTACGAATTTAAGCTCGCGTAACGTGAATAATCTACATTTAATCATAGAATACTGATGGCGGATGAAGAATATTGCACGTCGCTGTCCGTTAAACGTCAATCGATTTTAACTACTCTAATATGAAAATATGAATTTCAGTTATTCTCTGCTTTCCTATCAATTATACGTCGAAATCGCTGAGATCGCATTACTGTTATTTAAATTGACAAATCTGCTATAGCATCTGTCTTTTACTTGAGTTTTACTATTTCACTTGTCACACTTTTATTTTTTCTCTCTCACTCTTTCTTCGCACGGGAAATCACTTGTTTTTCGTGGGAACGTAAATGGTACATCCGTGTACGGCGCATTTTCGGCTGGCGACAGTTATGTAACACGAGTTTCTGAATATTGAGGAATTTCTCATGGCTTTAGGGATAAGAAGCGGCAGTTAAGCGTAAACAAGGTCAGCTCGCGGCAGTCGACCTTGCTTACGTTCGATAGGCATTCTCGGTGCGCGGCGCTTCGAGGCGGCGAATGGCCCTTTTGCGATATTCCTCGCACGCGCGCCGAAAGGATCGAAAATATTTTCACCAATATTACGTGAAACATTCGCAAAATCGCGCGGAGCAACTCGACTGAAGCGAACACATAGCTCGACGAATTTCATTGAGCCACAGTGCTTTCACGTTTCGTCGACGTGAATGCGTGCGTCGTTTTTAATTCGCGCCTCTCCGCACTTAACAGAAAGAGAAACGAGCAAGAGCAGTTTTAGCGAGAATGTTTCCGAGTCATTTCTTACTGCGGGATAATATCGGAATGTCCGGAATGCGCCGCTGCGCACATTGTGAAATTTTGAAATCGCTGGGAGACGCGCCGCCGGCCGAGCACCGTGCCGAGCGCGCACGAGGAACGACGGAGTTGACCGAAGACGCATTTCAGGCGCGCCGTGCGTAGGATATCGCGGAGCTGGCGCGTTTTATTCGTCGCGTAATGCCCTGTCTACACTAGAGGATAATCCTACTAGTGGCTCATCCTAGTTGGTAGTGTAGACGGACAAAGATCATACTGAAGTTAGCTTTCAATTTGACCAACCTAAAAATTTAGGTTGAATTGAATTCAGTTAGAAGCTTATTTCATTAGGTGTATCTAGAAGCACAACCGCTTACTGAGCCGTTAAATAAC
>VBVR01003370.1:0-17931 GCA_011638315.1 Tetramorium parvispinum
ATATATATATATATATATATATATATCAAATAGATATCAAAATCTTATCTCTATCTTGTCAGTTAATTTGAAATGTGAACTTTTAATTTAAATATAAATATATAATATAACTTTCTTTTTTATTATATATATTGTAATAATAATGCTTTAATATTTTTGGTTATTAAATCATATTATGTTTTAGTTTGAAAATTAGTTAAAAAATTCGTAGTTTCAAAAAGACACAGGATATCCTGTACATCCGCATATACCGTTTGTATATCAACGTGAACTGGACAGGAAAGAGAAACGTGGATAGGAATTCACGACTCGATTTCGTTTCCAGTGAGAACAGAACGACTGAGATCTCGGCGGGAAAGGAGGTCCTTGTGATCGTCAGTACTCTCATCGTAGAGAGAGCCAGCCCCAGGCATGCAGGGAACTACAGCTGTATGGTGCCCGGCAAAGCCAAGACCACCGTCGCGGTCCACGTTCTTAATGGTGAGTACGTCCTTTACGTGCACACGTGTGCTATCGTTCCAACATTTCCCTCCTCCTTCCCTAAAAGGAAGGGGAACGATTCCGTCGCCACGTCGGTCGTTACTTATCAAAGCAAGACGAAGTTCCCTCATAGCCGGGAGACTTCGGATCAGAATGCGCACTATGGATTAACAATTTTGAAACTTGGCTCGTCGTGACCGAATGGCTATTCCTTTTCTTTAGTGGTTTCCTCTCCACAACAGAAGCTTTGAACCTTTTATGTATAAAGCTGTATTTCTAAGCTCAAACGAACTGTTACGTGAAAGTATGTCATTTCACCGAAAATCTCAAAGTTATCAAAGTTACTCGAAGTTGACTTTTAAAGGTGACTTTAACTGCACGAAAAGGAAAGATATATATATTTATATAAATTCTAGGTATGTATTTGGAACTTATCTTGAAATTTTACAGTTCTATGCTCAAAAAAGGCAATGTTTCTTATTATTAAAATTTATAGAATCTTTATTTATTGACAGAACTTTTTAACGTAATCGAAATGTAAAACGTTAAAATTCCGCTGCCATCAAATATTGCAAACATTAATGTTTACTATAATAATTAAGATTAAGCGTTAAGATCTTTTAACCTTTTGAGAGCCTTTTTTTATTAAAATGAAACTATCTTTAAAAAATGCCCCTTAAAGACCAAACTTTAAAGGATTATTTTTATCTGTTTACATTAAAATGTGTATTTAATTTACATTAAAATGTGTTACATTAAAATTAAAATGTGTATTTATAAAAATTATATTTATTTCCATCTATATTTTAAGATTAAGAAATTATTTTCAATAATGAAGCTTTTTTCAGACAAAAATAGTTTATTGTTTCCCAGGTTTATCCTTATATTCCCAATTCCCTGAAGCTTCAACAGACGACGTGGACAATTTTTTTTAAATGCTTGTTAGTACTTTTTCTTATTAGGTTTCCACATAAACTTTTTATGGTACACACATATACATCTTCGTTGCTCCGTGCTTTTCGCGTCGTTCCACTGAAGGTAGAGCAAGTTTCCGCGACGAATCTAGTAGTTACTTATCAAACTTGAATAGACCTGCTCGTCGCGCAAAGGACGGCGAGAATACGAAACAAGGTATAAATCGTAGGAGATTTGCACGGTGATTACTCACGGTTGAGCCCCGCGGGCACGTTTTTCGCTCGCTGCTATTTCCGGATACAGCACGCTCTAACCGCGCGAAACGCGGTTACGACGGCCGCCTTTCTCTTTCTGGCAATATAGAATGTTAATGTCGCTGTAGCTCTTCATTATATCGCACGACCCTCCGCCGGTATTTCCGAAAATGTGCGAGGACGCTTAATTTATTCCAGTTGACCGCGTTTGCGTGATAGGGAAATATTGTACGTTTTATCACGCGGCGCGCGCTCGGGGCTGCGCCACCAGAAAACAGCTTTTCCACAGCTCTATACCATCCGGCAGCGAATTCGACGAAATGGGTGTCCCGAGTACTTTGCGCTTTTGGGAAAGTGTCTGATTTATCAGCGGATATTTCAGGAAAAGCTTTCCTCAGACTTCGCCATCTGAATAATGAACGCGCTCAGGTCTGAAATAAGAGAACTACTAATTGATAGAAAACGATTTCTGTCCATTACTTCATAAGTAATATTTCCGAGCTTTTTAATTCATCAGCACTATTATCACGAGAACTATCGGAAATGAAATATTCCTTAGAGAAAAGTGAGACTAATGACGAAAGACGTTCTTACCCTTTTTGAAAGCCCGATAAAAATTTCAAAGGACAAGAAAATCCACTCGCGCGGATCTATGTCGATATGTCGCGAGCTATTAATTATAAAAATCCGGAAGGAGTTTGCAATATGTAATACGACTGAGGCGTAAGGGCGATGAAGAAATCCCTTGTAAAACGTACGCCTTTTCCGAGGCGTACATCAGTAAGATGGCAAACTCCTCTTTATCCCATAATACGCTTAGCAGATGTACCGAAAACTTGGCGAGAGGAGAAGATGTTCCTTCGCAACATTATCTATTCAAATACTTGAGCGTAGCTCTCATACATTCGGATCGAGCTCGATTGCACCAATTTCGGAATGTCTAAAACCGAGACGTACATATGTTACAGTGTCAGACAATAAAATTCTCGGACTGTAACAATAAAAAACATAGACATCTCAGATACCAAAATACATATAATGTTTTATTTAAAAAGCAATCCCCCATGAATATACTTGACACATCTTTAATACTCAAAATTGTTTTTAAAGTTATTCCGTCAGTCCGTTATTCAAATGTTATTCAGAGCACATTCTTCGAATCATCGTGAAGTAGGTTTTAGTGGAGAAAGAGGTTGTTGAGATTAACCACCCACCTTACTCGCCAGATCTGGTCCCTTCGGATTTCATGCTGTTTTCAGAGCTGAAAAACATCATGAACGGTAAACATTTTCAAGACGTCGAGGGTATTCAGAAGAATGTGACGCTGAACAATATTTCAACTATAGACTTTAAAAAAAGTTTTGCGGCTTGTATCAAAGATGTGTCAAGTGTATTGACACATAGAGGACTACTTTGAAAGTTAAAATATAACATTTTGTCTGTGTTTTTTATTACTGCAGTCCGAGAATTTTGTTGTCAGACTTTGTACAGAAAAGATGAAAAATATATTTCTAGTTTATGTCTGACATTAAACTGCATTGAATTTTTAAATTTTTGCAAAATGTATTGTTGCTCAAAGCACTCTACCGCAATGATGTATAAAGAAGATATATTTTATTGTCTTTCCTATTTGAGTTTTATTTAACTAAGATTTTAATTATAAAAAAAGACTCTGTGATATATGAAATATTATTTCATAGGATAAATACAAATAATTGAATTCTCGTCAGTTTTGTTTCGATAGAGAAGAGTGATAATCTTCTGAAGCTTTCAGTAGAGACAAAATCCAGTAATAGTACTTCGGAAATATATCTTATCTCATCATACAAAAGAAGAACATCTTTTTACAGCTCGATCTACGGTAAAAGATAGAAGGGCGTTGATCCCTAAAGCTTTTAGTGATCGCCAAGAAAAACAGGAGTCGAGGAAACAAACAGCGTATCTTATAGTATTGATTGAACGTAATTTACGGTAAATGTTTACAATAATAATATTTACAATTAAAACATTATTCTGTGAAAAAAATGGTTTAATTTTTGTGGCATTTCGGACAAAGAATAATGCTTTTAATTGAAATGAAACTTAGAAATATTATTTTTGAAATGTGTTTTCATGCGCGTGATACAAGAAAATCCCATCGAGAAAAGCACCAAGAAGAATTGGAGAAGAATAAACAACTTATGAAACTTATCCTTTCAACCGCAATACAAATATGTTTACGATAAAAGAATATTTATTAAAAATTTTAATTTAAAAATTATAACTTGAATTTTATGATACATTTTGTTGAAAGTAGACTCTTTAAATGTCTTTATATATATATATATATATATATATGTATATATCTCCAATTAATACTGCCAAAAATTGGAGCATACAATAAAACAAATAAATTTACAATAAAATTCTATTTTATTAAAACAAAACAAAAAATTGCTTCTGTAATAAAAAATATATTAAAAAAACAAAATCGATGGAAAATAAAATAAAAATGAAGAACACGAGAAATTACACTCAGAGTATATTCATCCTCGAGTTTTTAGCAATACTACTTGTGCCTTGCTGAAAACTCGATGCAATATTAAATTCGTTGTGAAGAATCAGATCACGTATCTTTCTGTAAGAAACAGGGAAACGGTTTCGCATTTCGTTGACAGGATCAATGCACTTTAAGAAACGTTAAGCGAGGACAGTCGGAGCTGGAAAGACTCTACGTCCGTTTTGATGTAGCTGACGGTGGCACAAATCTTTTGATACTTCGACAATGCACAATGCGCATTGTGCTCCTTTCTCGATGATCCATAACGAAACTCGCGCGTTTGCCAAGGCGGCGAGAAAAAAGGACGGTCTGCCTCGCGAGGAAGGGGCGATGTTTTCTCGCCGGGAATATCTGTATTCTCGAGGTGTACAAACGCCGATAAGAGAATGAGAGATAAGAAGAGATACGAAAGCGCAACGTCTGTCTCCGCCTTCTCGCGAACATAATACGCGTTGCTTTCAACGGCTTGGCTCCATTTGGAAGCCACTTCTTCTCAAAAGTAAACTCGGCACAAGAAAATCTTAATCTTTCGTGCTTTCGTCTTGTCGTAATCTTGAAAACGCCTTTGATCTTCCCCCGTGTCATGCCATCGCTTCATTCCCCGCGAGTGCATTCATTACTGTCGCAATAGTATCACTTCAATTTCGCGAGTTATGTTTCGTTGAAATTAAATGGTTTTAATCAGTGACACTAGATGAAGAAAGTTGAAAGAAGAATCTTTTTTTTATAAGAATCTCTTGATCATTTATTATCATTTCACGTTTGTATGCAAAATTCGTGTTTCTTTAGTATGTAATATCTAAAATAAAGATATCAAGCTGCGCATGAGCGAAATGCACATTTTGAGTAAATTTAGAAAACTTTGTGCAGCATGGGAAACGTATAAGAACTCAGTTTTCCGATTTTGATTCACGTTACCTATAAATTCAGTGGAAAATTCTCGCGTCTCATGGAACATCGAATTTATGTTTCGTTTTCCACCAACACACCGAGTGGATCACAAAAGATATGAACGTATATATTTCGGCGTCACTACCAGCCGCGCAGATTTTTTCACCGATGGTCCGACAGTTCCGGCGCGTGAATAACGGAAGCACAATAGTGTAAGATTAAACAACGTCGTTTACCGCGTATAGGCGCAATCTTTATTCAACGTCGCTGTTAGCAACCTCATGTAGACGACGATGACGTCGACTATGACGACGACGACGACGACGACGATAGGGATGCACGTATCATGGAAATAGAAATGCCAGCAGCCTAATGTGACGGTGACATGGAAATGGGGTGAGTCGTGGGGACCGAGGGGTTGACGGTGGGGTTTGCACCGGAGGGGGCAGTGAATACACCTAGACGGGAAAGGAGCGCGCGTTATCGCGCGACCACTTTTTTCGTCCATTTGCAAGCTTTATTCCGACGGGCTCACGTCTGTTAAAGCGCGTCTAATGCTTCCTGACCCGAGGCTCACGTGCGCGGATAAGAACAGCGTTAACCTCGGACGAGCATAATAAGGCGCACTCGCGCAAGACGGACGACTTTTCAGCACGGAGGGTAGCCGCGATAGCGTCGCGATGCGATTTCACCCCTGTGACGTTGGGCTTTTGCCATGAGCTTCTCGCGCTACTAGACTTTTAGCCCTTTCAATACCGGGACTGTACGTATTCAGAGAGAAATTTGAATTTTTCATAAGTTTTTTCCTGTAGCGTTATCAAGGTTTAAAAGAATTCCAGGATGTTTGAATGGAAATCAATCCTGACTGAAAGAAAGTTTATAAAATTGGAAATTTTAATACGTATACATATATCTAAATGTAAAATTATGATTTTATTTTATAGAAAATATATTATATTGTATTAAATATATTTTTTCGGAGGAAAGTTTCATATGTTTTCTTCTTCTGGCCAAGAATTTAGTTTAATTTGTTACTTTATTTAGATTATGAAATTTTACTATCTATTAATATTTATTAAATTTGATAGAATAATTAAATATAAATCGAGTAATTACATTACTCCTTAATACAATGATTGATTCAAGAGTATGCTTCTGTTATTTGTTTTATTTTTTATATCTTTTGAGTAATGAATGAAAAGCGATTGTAAATTTGAGAGTAAAGTAATTATCAGATTTTACACATCAATACTTCTCTGTAGAAGACTCCTTGTATACGGAAATAGGTTATTAATGCATAAGCTAATATTTATCGTGGCGTATTCTGTGAAAATGAAGCTCTAAAGCGGTCATCTCGCTTGGGGCATTCGTATAGGCGATTCATACATTGACCAAAGTACGAGATAAATGGTATTGTGACGTATTAGGAACAATGTCAGCCGCAGGGCAGGGATTCCATGCTCTGGTATTGATCGAATTGAGTCTACCAGTTCACGTCATTAATGTATTCGAGCGATTTGGCGCGTGACTAAGATTATCAGCAAATTAAACTCTCTAGTGTAGTCTGCGCCAGAAAAAAAGGCTGTAAAATGAGCAGATACCAGTTGCTTCAAGTATTAAATAAGTTACAAAATGAGTTATGACAGAGAAATCCTTACCAACTTATTAGATATTTAATTTTGTATATATTTTGATTGTATATTTTCTAATTATATGCATGCATATTGTATATATGTATATGTGAAAATTTTGCAGCGATAAAAAATGGCTTTTGGAATCAAAGAGTATAATTATCAACTGTTTCAGTAACAATTTTATGCCAACTTATTAACTTTAAAATATTTATTAATCTTATTTATACATTGATAAATACATTTATGTTTTTAAAATTAAAAAGCATACAATATTGAATAATTAAAAATTAAATACAATGTTAATTGAACTAAATAGTTTAATTATATTAAACTAAATATGTGCAAGTTTTTGTGCAAATTTGCTTATTTCAAACATTTAAGGATAAATTTAATGTTTGCGTTTTTATTTTTTATGAATATTAATATAACGAGCTAAAACGAAATTATTTCTTAATAATAAGAGTATCAAGTATGAATATGAAATTATTTTTTCATACTGTGTTAGAATTTTGAACTCAATTACTTTAAATATTTAATGAAAAAGTTGCTTTCTACAATGTTTCATATAATATGAATAATGCGATCATAAAATTGAATAAAGCACAAATTACACAATACATAATCCAGAAACTGTAATTAAACTGCTTCGTAAATAATACACTTGTAAGAACTTAATTTTATTTTATAAATTATTTTAATATTGTTGCCTAATTAACTGAAATACGGTCTTCTTGTTAAAGCTTGATTTTAACTAAACCATGTTTTGATGATTTAGTTGAATGATTTTACCTTTAGTCGATTGTCAAAGAGTAATTCAGTTTAGTGAATCAGGAATTAAGCAATCTGTACAACGATCCGAATAAATTATGTGTGTACGTGTGCGTGTCTGTAAATATTTCACTAACTAGAACCAATAGGTAGAGATAAATAAAATTAGTGAAAACTAATTTCATCTGTTTAGTATATGTACAGAAACTGATATGAAGGATAATGAAAATTTATTTGTAATCCACAAATTTTAGTATTCAGTATTCGATATGTGTTTATATTGAAATTTTGCTTTTAATAAACCATAAATTTTGCTGTATTCTCTTTGAAGAAACAAAGGATGAAATGAACTGTATATTTATTAACTATCAAAGTCATAAAGTTTATAAATTTTGAATGAAAATTATATCGCATATTCCACGATGTGCTCCAAGATAAAGGGACATTTAGATATCAGATATTCAAAAATTAAATAATAATCGACCTAATTAAATAATCAACCCTTTATATAAAATCTGAAACAGATTTATAATTTGACAGCCATTATATCATATATATAAATTTTAAATATGAATCAGTGGAAGAGATCCTTATTTAAATACATTAATACCGATTAAATCTAATTGTGAGTCTTCGATAGGAAGTCTATGCTTGAAGGAATTTTATTTTATTAGTTGTTAAAAGTATATAAAAATTAATAATTGGTTTGTGCTCTAACTGTATCCGCCTCAGTGGTCGCGTTCGCCTTTGTGGTCACGTTCGTGGCTTTCTCTCTGCAAGCATTTTGCTGTAAAAAATTAAAGAATTAACTAAAAAATATATTGCTATACGCAAGGATATATATGGGTGTATATTAAATATTTTTATTTCAATTCAATTTTGTATATTGTTACTTCTTTCATTTTTCTCGATTAAATCTTTTATTCCATTGAAAAATATTTTTTGTACATATATCATAATTATAATTTATTTAATTAAATTTGTTAAAATATTATAAAATGAGAAAATAAGATTTGTGAAGATTTAAATAGTTTGTTTTCATAATCATGTTCTATATCTTTTTAGTTATTTTTTAACGGCATCTAAATATTTTTTATTATCTCGGTGGGTTAAAAAATTTTTATTTTTTAAAACATCATATTTTCTCTTTCCTCTTTGGCACAATTTTCTGATTTCAACATTTCCTTTGAAAAACATGTCTTATTTCACGAGCTGCTAAGGGCTATACGACATTCCTTCGAACATATCCAGAGACGTAGCTTCACATGAGAAATCGTTTCGTGGTAAGATACAGCCGTGCCCTGCGGCTCAGTGACGTAATCCGGTAATTTCTCTTTCGTGTCTGGCTTGGGATAGTGAGCTCGAGACGGGTACGAGGGCGAAGGTTAGGCGGGACCAATTAAAATGCCACCCGGCCCCGAATGCCTCCGCCGCTAATCAACTCAGAACCGCGCAATGTTTGGGTCATTAAGGTACGCTCTCGGGGCCTGAATTTCCAAGCCGAATGTCCTTAAGCCAATTACATGGAGCCTCCATTCCATTCTGGCGTCTACCGCGACTTTAATTTCGCGACCACGCTAAAACGCCACTTTAATTAATTGATTCTGATCTAATTTTGGGAAAGATACGAATTGCATTAATTATTATCTTTTTATTGCACATTTTTTTGCAATGGATTGATATAAAAAGTCAGTAATATTGACACATAATATTAATACATTATTAAAAATGTTATTGAAATGAAGTAAAATACAATCGCTGATTAAAATTAAAAGTTTGCATTAATTGCATTTATTTTCTCAATTCATATTGGAAATGTTAAAATATTTTCTGATATTTGATTGTGGGATAATAATAACGGACAATAAAGGCTTAAGATGTAATCAGTGCATAATTAATTGAGGTTTTTCCAAAATTAATTGAAATAATTAATTTTGTTGTTGGGTTTAATCCATTTTTGGGACATATATCTAGAAATAACAATCTTTAATTTGAGATTTTTATTATTTTCTTCTCTTCGTCGAGAGAAAATTTTTCTCTATAAAAACTTTGGAAGTTTAATTGACAGATATGCGAATTACATGACATCTCAAATTAGAAATTGTTATTTCTGGATATCCTGAAAGTGAATAAAACATATCAATGATTTATTAATACATTTAGATTGAGTTCTGGAAATAATCTAATTAATTATACATCGCATCAATATTTTACACCTTTATTATCGCGTTATTATTACAAATAACCAGATATCATAAAAGTCTTTCCTATTTCCAGCTAATAAAGAATTAATGTAAATATAATATAAATTTTAAGAATTAACGTGTAAATATAATATAAATTGTTGCGTTATACTTATTTTGTTATATATGTTTTAAAAAAATAATCTTAAGTTGTTGAAAAAATAGAATAAAGAATATCTGAATGCAAAGCTCCGATTTTTTATCTTGAATTATCCAAATGATTGTGAAAGATATTTAAGAATTGATATATTTCTTTATTATCAAAAAAGCGAGCCGGCAAAGTCGCTAAAGGCTAAAAATAACCCAAGCTTGTAGAAGGGTAAAGTAATAGAGACGAAGGTCCTTTCCAGTACGTGGCTCTCGTGGCAATTTCGTCCTTCTGTCGGCGACTTCAGATTTCTACCACAGAGTCGTAGGAAGCAAGCGATACTAAATTCTAGTACGTGATCGTGGTGCTGTACGGTCAGTCCGATATATTAGAAAAATATAACATTGAAAAGTCGCTTCAATTTATGATCTTCGATTTGAACCCAACGTTCACCGTTTTTTAATTTTATTAGTTTTATGTACAGGATATTTCGAAACTTACACACTCATGTGTCACTTGCTAAATCTTTAACATATATATGCAGTTATTTGTTTTATTTAACAAACATTTATAAACCTTAATAACTTTTTATACAATAAATAGTATAAATATATATTTAGACATAAATTCTCTCTTTCCCTCTCTCTCTCTCTTTCTCTCAAGAAACGCAACTCACAATCATTAAAAGACGATTGGTTGATCCACGTCAAACAATATCTATTCAACTATCATTTCTCACTAGGAAGTGAATAAAAGTAAAAAATATGTTAAATGTCTTAAAAGTTATCATGAACAACTGTTATCTATGTCTTTAATATTTTTCTCCTGAAAATTGATTTAGCAACGGTAAATAATGAAGAAAATGAATAGTGGGCAATAAATCGTTGTAGGATATTTCCAGATTTACAATAATAGCGCGCTGCGAAGAACATAGCTGTCGGATATATATCGAAGCATAAATCGTAGAGTTTCCCCTACTGATCTCGGACCTTTTCTATGACCTCATCATCAATTTCTTTCTGTTATCTTTACCAAGTATATGACTAGAAGTTGGCATTAAGCACACTGTGTCATGACGCTGACATAGTGTATTATATTTCGTAAATTATGCATTAAAAGAAATTTTCCATGTATGTCGAAACAAGATGCTTAAGATTCTCTATTTAAAAAAATACATTAGTCGCAATTCTTTTATAGATTGTGAAAATATTATGTTGATTAAAGACAGAAAACTTAATGATCTACCTTAAATGCGAATCAAGTTAAGAGAATAAAGCAGTTATTAAAAAGTTTAATTTTTTTGAACTAATTGATTATAGAATATAATTAATCAAGATATTTTTATTATAATAGTATTATAACATCTTTTATTATATATATTATTATATATATTATAAGATAATATGATATCATCTATTGTATAAAATACGATTTTATGCAATAAGTATGAAGCAGATATATATTATTGATATTTTTAGTTTTAATATATATTTCGATACTGTTATTATTAATTAAAAAACATACACTATAAAGCACAAAACATTTTAAATATTTTTTAGCTACTCTATTAGACAAAGTGCTCAGTTCTCACATCCAGGCCTTTCAATTTCAAATCGAAAGATTAAATTTAAGGTCCTGGCTTGTGGTCAGCCGAGGGACAAGCACCGGGAATTGGAATTCCTAACGCTGAACTAGCGGGATAGGAAGTGGCCAATAGGAAGTTCTGCCTCTTCGCCGCCGGAGGTTGGCGGACACCCTGCCGCATACAGGAAATGTATCCAACGAGCATGAATCGAAGTAGCAATGAGGAACGGAGCCGAACAACGGTGAACAGACCGGCGATTGTGGCCTTTTGTCACAGATTGTTATAACATGCCTACATATATTTTGAGCTACGATGACATGGAGTTACTTCGCTCTTATAATGGAAATATCATTTCATCGACTAATATATCGAGATAATTTGAAAAAAAAAAATTATATTTATTTATTGAGTAAATTAGTGAATTATTTTCTTTTATATGTTTATCTCCGAGATGTCATTTTTTATATTGATGATAAATAGCTAAAAAATATTTATCTCTGTCAATTTAAATCGATAAGAGACACGTTTCTTTTATTTAAGGAATCCACATTTCATCTTTTCTGTTTTACTTTGAATACTTTAAAGCAGTTCTATGCTCTTCACGATATCGAAAATCGAATTCGATAATCCATTGAATATCTACCCACTTACTTTTTAGTTCTTTATACTTAATCGTAGAAATATTGAAATATTGAACAGCTAAAAGACTTCTTTTCAAGTACATTATCTCGATATTACTTTCAAAAAATGAAACCAAGTCAATGGTGATTCTTGTTAAAAGCTAGCTGGCAGTCCGCCGAAGCCCTTTTTCCACGCAAAGATTAAAAAATCGTCGACGAAGGAAGGTAGGAAGAAAAGGAGAGGCTCACCTCTGATCAAGGAGCTTCTCGGTAATCATTAAACCGTCGAAGGACGTTCTTAACAAGACTGACGTCTGCCATCGACACAGCCGTTTCATCGGTGTACCCGTGGTATTTCATTGAAAAATGCTGGGCTCTCTCTCTCTCTCTCTCTCGGAGTGGCTGCTGGAACGAATGCCCGGATTAAGACAGATAAAGGAGATCTTAGGTTCGCTGTGATTTTTTGCGAACTAACCGGAAGAAAGATCTGCGGCGTGTAAAGAAAAAAAACCCTTGGAAAATGTGCGAAATGAGATCGGTAGATCGATGCGAAAAAAGAGGGTGAAAACAGAGAAACTGAAACGTAAAGGAAAAAAAGAAAACCGAACTAAAAAAGATGAAAAAGGAGAAATGGTGAAGAAGTTGAAGGGATATTTGTGGAGAGGAGGGAGAAAAGGACTTGAAACTCGGTAAAGAATCGAGGAAGCAAGTGGGTAGGCGAAGGGACAGTGGTACTCGAGACAGCGAAAAGGAAGGGCGGAGGGAAGTGAAGAAGCTGTAAGTCGGTAGGCGGGGGGCGGTGATCGAGTGGGACGAATTGACAAATTCCACGGCGATCCTGGAACACGGCCAGGACCGCGATTTCTATCGATGGGCATCCCGACGACAAGCAGAAAAGGAAGGACGCGAACCGGAAGGACGTTACGCCGATGCTCGGAGCGATTCGTATGATCGATCGCCGCGAATAATGCTCGGGGAAACTTGACAGCGGGATATATTCATCGGTATTATTTCTGCGATATTTTTGACGCAGCTTTGACGATTAAAACACATCCCGATGATTTTCTCACGATTATATCTTGTTAATCGAAATTTAAATCTAATTCTAAACCTATAAATACAGTTAACTTAATTTGTATATTGTTAATTGTAAATATCAATTTCGTCAAAATATGTAGATTGATAGATAAACGGATAGAAGATTGCTATTATAAATTAACAAATATATTAATCTTTTTAATAAAATAAAAAATTAAAGATTATAAGAATTTTTGGTTAAAGGAAGCAATTTGAAAATAAAAACTATGTAAATTTGATTTCTACAATTTATTGATTTCTAATTCGAAAAAGTTATTAGAACAACTCAATATTTGTATAAGATTTACGTCTATTTATATTTGCTCGAATTATGTACAATATTGTTTAGATTAAATAAATTCGGACATTTATAAACACAGTTGTAAATATCTTATCTCTTTTAATGAGTTATTAATCAATAACATCACATTCCATTGTTATGGAAAACAATTGTGAGGTGAATAATGGGAAAATATGGATATGTTATGGAATTGAGGAAAAATCAAGTATTTTTATTTTGCGAAAAGGCTGAACGCTCGTAAAAATATTTTACCCGATTAAAGCGAGAACTTTTTTAATTGGAAAGTGAAGCACAGTAGAGTGTCAGAATAATACCGACATGATAGAGAAGAAATAGTAGCGAATCAAGTTCTCGAAACATTACTGTCAAAACAAAGAAGCAATTTACCGGCGGTATCGTTGAATTAGGTTTCGTCATTAAGCAAACGCATTAAGCAAATGGAAAAGAATCTTAACAATGTATTTATTTTCAATTTCGGGACTGTGTCAGACTGAGACATGTTATCGCGAAAGGAGGAATATAATTGAGAATGCGACCAATCAAATATATGAGTTTAATTAAATCGATAAAATTTTTATCGCTCTAATTAAATCTGTTATTCATTACCTATATAGATGTGGAAATTTAACAAGTTTTTATAACGTGATGTGAATGACAAAATATAAAAATGATCATATATACTTATGTACTTATATAATTACTTACTTATATAGTATATACTTTAAAACTACATTTATAAATTATATAAATATTCAATTTCAAATTATTGATATTTTAAATGTTTAACTTATTGATTACAAGAATGATATAATAATAATAATTGGTTTAGTTTTAGAGAAATGGAAGAAAAGATATCGTTTTATGTCGAAACCATGAATGTGCAAATTTTCATTTTTTTTAATAAAGAAGTCGGGTATGTGGACGAGGTAATATTTTTTTTGTTTTTAAGTGTATGTCAAAAACGATGGCAAAATTTATTGCCCCGCACATTTGTGGTATTGGCATAAGGGAGACGGTATATAAATCAGTAGGAATCGGCATACAGAAATTTCCATACAATATAATGATATTAGAAATATATTACTTGCAATATATTTATAACATCCATATTTGTCTTAAAGAGCAGAATTAATTTTGATCTTTATACAAACTTTTTTCAATTAAGCATTAACAATTTATCATTAATTATCCGTAGCTAGCATTTAATTGTAGAAGCCTTGAATAAAAATTAAAATTAATTTCATTTTTTAAGACGAACGCTGCTAATATTTTATGATATATGTGTGTACAAATAATATATACATATATTGCATGGATATCTGCGCTTATATCGATATATTACCAGCTTATGTATATTCTCTCTTAATTAATTGAAATAAAAACCATGAAATATTAAATAAATTATTTATTATTCAATTAAACATATAACTGTGTTATTAGATGAAGTTGCCAAGTTTTTATAAAATCACAGTCGACGTAGGATATGAAGAATATGGAAATAAGTACTGAACGTAGAAACGTTTTAATTTCATCTTGATCACAGATATCTATGTATTCGTGTATGTAAATGCATGAACGCAAGGTATCGAAGCGCAGAGCGTTGTAAGAGCCATTAATAAGAGCCGCCTAATTTCTCGAAAGCCCGGAGGCCTCAACCATTATCTGGGAAACGTAACTCGGTCGAAGAGCGATTAAACGGAGGCCACGAAAATACGTCAACCCGCAGCGGCTTGCATCTGACGGAAAACCTATAGACGGAACACAACCATTAATGAAATGACAAATGTGTTCTTGTCGACGAGAAACGCGCGCGTACGCCCGTCGTACGGGCTTTCTGCGGAAATCGAATATTTAATACCACGATTTTCGAGCCATTTAACTCAATCCGAGAAGCTTTCAATGACTTTACCACGGCAAATGTTTTTATTGTGGCGCCAACATGACGATTAGTCACTAAAGAGCTAAAAAGGAGAACTAATTAAACTTGAAAGCACAAATTTCTCAGAAGAAAAATGCTTTTTATTCTTTAAAATAAAGATCGCATTAATTCGAAAGTTCATAAGTATCATAAATACGAAAGCTTTTTAATCTATGCAAATAATATTGAAATTTTACCATCTGATTTATAAAAAAAATTTTATTACATTCTTATAAATTTATTTCAAAGATGTATTCAAGATTTTTAAATTATGCTGAAAGTATCAATTTATTTACATACACATAAAGCCTAATTTATTGTTAAAAAATAATTACAGAAGTTTAAATTTAATTGGTTTTCCTTCTTGACTTTTCAATTATTGTGTCTGTCGCTGCGGATTACTTCTTCGTTTAGCCTCGTTTGATAAATTGAACAATAAGGTGAAGGATGTAATAACCCCGATGTAATTTCAGGTGAACTGCCAGCCGCTGTACACGACGGGAACGGAGTTTCGAGAGCGTTCCTTAATCTTTGGCTGGTTCACTTGACGATGAGCTATGTCTTCACCAGATGACAGTATTAAGGTAAACATTTTGATAAAATATAGAAATTATCAAATTTTCACCTCTCTTTGTGAAAAAATAATAAACTGTATATTATATCACTGGACAAGTTATAGTTTTATGTAATAATAATAATGAAATATATAATAAATATATAATATATAAATAACTAAAGACACTCTCTAGATAATGAATTTAACATGTAAAATAAGAAGTGAAAGTATAACGCAGTTAACAGTGCGTAAGTTAACATTATAATAATTTTAAATTATCAATAAAGTACAGAATTATAAATTAGACTCTGCTTTGAACTATCATCAGTGATGCAATAATAAATTAAAATAATTTCGTATTTTTCGGCGAACAATAAAGTATGGTCTAAAAATAATTCAAAAGTAATTTTTCGTGAGAAAATTCAAGTAATGATCATAGTTTGTAATATAATTGAAAGAAGTGACAGTTAGAACTTGAATAAGAGAAGTGAAATCACTCACCCAATTAGCTCAGAGAATGAAGCAATGGAAAAAAATATTAAAAAGTAATCTAATTTATAAGCAGAGGCAGTCATTATACATTTAAGTGTCAATGATGTTATTCTACGAACGGAAAAGACGATCATGACTCATTATAATAATTAAAGTTCGTTATAATATTAACTTGCGTACTATGTTGTCTTCTCAAAGCTTAGCTCTTATTTTACTTATTTGATATCAAATAACAAAGAAGCAATTTACGTTTATTATGTACAACGAGTGTCAAAATCTTTGAGCTTAACAGGTTCTTTGACCACTTTAAAGAAAATGATTTACTTTGACTTTAGTAAAATTCAAATTTCAAAGTACATTAAAGTTACATAAGATGCGGTTGCAAGCTGATGCAACGTGTGTGCATAAGATTTGGCTTACGTTAGTTTAATAAATTTGTCAATATTTGACTTATGATTTACTTTTTAATGTAAACATCTGACATATTTTTTTAAAATTGATAAATATTCGGGAAAAAATTAAGTTTTTTTTTCTTATGCTTAAATATTAAGCGCGGAAATAAGTTCAAAGTATCAGTAAAAGCAGAGAAAATGCGAAAAGTTTTTACTTTTCCTTCTAAAATTATCGAATGCAGCACACGAGAGTGTGAACGATTCCGCAAGTTTTCAGTGCTAAAAATGACTCCACAGATTGTTAAATAATGACTCCCGATAATCCGGCGCAGCCAGATTAGCATCGAAATTCGTTTGAAAGTATAGCACATAGGACATAGCGGTGTATTGAAAATCGCCGTGATAAGCTCTCGCTATAAAATTACTATGCTGCGGTTATCGTGAAGTTTCTTGGCAAGTTGAATAGTTTTCATAATTATTAACGCTTTAATATTATAAAACGCTTTAGGCAATTGTCGATAATAACGCCTTTCTTGAAAATTCTCGTTAGACGGTTATAGCTTCCTTTGATCTATTTGAGTTTATCTCCCCGTGTCTTGTGGCTACTTCTTTTGCATGCTGGACGTATTTTTTGCCTCACGATGCAAGCTGCTTTATTTTTCCTCAGCCTCACACTCCTGGGATCGTTTTTTTTTTTCGTGTAACCGCCTAATCCGAGTTTCAGATGAGTTTTCAGGAAGCTCATCGACTTATAAGAAGCTCGTATCACGCGAGTTTCTGGGTTAACGCGAAATATACATCCTTTCACAAGAAGAAAAGAAAAACAGAAGGATCATCGTAGCTTCCAAAGCGATATCGAACCCCTTATGCAATAGCGAACCGAACGTTATTTTGAATAACTTGAAAACCAGATTCTATTTCAAAAAGATTTAGTTGAAAAACGAATAAGATAATTCCATATTTTGAAATTTTTTAAGTTTATATAAAGAATTAAATATATGGAAATTATTTTATATTTAATTTATAAATGATTTTTATGTTTTTATACAAAACTTACACGTTTCGTTCTGATCATACTTTTCTACAAAGAAATTATATAATACAACGATGCATTATATGAACGATATAAATGTGATTGATTTAAATATAACATTTTCCTAATTATATCATATACTTAG
>VBVR01003371.1:0-17932 GCA_011638315.1 Tetramorium parvispinum
CGATCGGTGGGCTCGATCGGCGATCGGCCGCCGATCGCGCACCGCTCGCGGACCTCGCGAGCGGCCAAGGTCAGCGACCTTGAGATTCTAATGTTTTGACAAGCAGAAACCACGTGCGAGCCATGTGGTCCGCGAGTAGCATTGTATACAGTGTCGGGGCCCGCCGTACGACTTACCTCGGCACGCTCCAGTTGCCGCTTCAGCACCTGAAACAAAGCGCGTTGAGTGCTCGCGTGATGCGCTCGCGCGCTCGGGCCAGGGGCCCGGGAACGTCGGCTACTTACCGTCGCGGCCTCCGGGCAGATGCCCGTCTCGAGGAACTTGACGATCAGGAAGTACAGCTCTGGAAAAAGAGGAGTTGCGCGGGGCGCTTTAGCGACGGCGGCACGTACGGCGCGACGGCACGGCACACACATACACAAACACGCCGTGTCCGCACGCTGATTTCGCCGTTTACGACGGCCTCGCCTTACCTGATGCAATCCCGGACTCGTTCCTGGACGCGCTGCCCTCCATCCCGGCCGATCCGAATCGATTTCCTATTCACTCACGGACGACGATGGTACATTGGGGCTTTACGGCTCGTAGCGCCGCGCGAACCACCGCGGAGTTCATTTTCTCTGCTCGACCCAAGAAGGCAATGCGCACACGCGCACGCTCGCCTACCCGACGCGAAGTAGTCCCCCAATGGCGGAGCGCCGCGCCGTCCTGCGGCCAGGCGCGTAAGCGACGCCCAGCGGGACCCCGCGAACCTCCGTCGTCGAGCGTCACCTGCCAATTTTTTCGCGTCCTCGTCGATAATTCGGTATTTTTCGGATCGCGGTCGATCGTCGAGCGAGCGTTTGCCGGAATTCCTACGAATTCCAGGCTGGGCGAAAAAATGTCCACGCCTCGCGCGATCGTCACGGGGAAACATGGCGAACATCCGGATTACATCATCCGGGAGCCTATCGGCGAGGCGATGACTCCACCATTGTACGCGGTACGCTTGAAAGCGTCTCGCGGCCAGCGTCCACGATTCCATGGATTTTACAAAGATAAAATTGTACACTGCATTATTTGTTTTGTGGAGACGAGTAATGACGGTAAAACAATGCGACTGAATAAAGTAAATGTTACATAATCCGCTTGTGTATATAGTAATTCCCGTTGTGAAAATAAATCGAAGGTAGAAGGGAAAAAAGTATTTAGTAACCCTTGTTCGCGATAATCAACGAAAATCAATGGTGAAGAGAACCAGCGAGAAATGATGTATTAAAATTAAACCTGAAAGAAAACTATTATCGCTCGCGTCGCTCGTCTCGTTATATATTTTCGACCCGCACAACTCTCCGGACATAATCGATCGGTATCCGTGACACGAATTGTGAAAGATCGCATCGACCCGCATCGAGGAAATGCAACGCGTATTGATCGACAGCGGGATCGGTGGCAATTCATCGCGTCGATTCGACGCGATCGTGTTCCACAGCCAATGCAGGTTCGAAGTTGTAGTGTGAATTTACGGGACGAGGCTTTATCGCCTCTTTGTTCGTTGTTGTTGCACGTTGATGGACAAAAAAAGCTTGAAAAAGGAAAGGAATAAAGAAAACGGGCACATGGCACAACCGCGAAAATGGACAAAACGACACGTGCGATACGTGTGTGCTGCAAGCGTGCGCGCGCACATGTATGTGAGGGAGGGAGGGAGTGAGTGAATGTGACGATGAGCTGAGTAAAATTAAACAATGGCTGTGTTCAGCAGAAGTGCTGCATTTACAACTGTTGTAAAAATCGTGAATTTGATTGGTACATGCTCTTAATCTTGACTAAATCTAAAAGCATACACCAATCAAATTCATAAATTTTACAACAGTTGCAAAATTCAGCACTTCTGCTGAACGCAGCCATTAAAAATACATATATTTTTTTTATTACGGATATATTTCTCACATAGAAAAAATAAATACATAAACGAATATGAATTCTCTCAATGCCAGCGTCAACTTCCTTCCTCTAGTTCCTGTGCCTTTAGTTCCTCTATGAGTCATTTACGTTCCTCTGCTCCCCTCAAATTTGCTAGTATGGAACTTTCAAGCTCTGCATCTGATATCGTTACCTGCTGCGTCTGTATAAAGTGAAAACATAAAATAACATTATTGTACACAATAAATTAAGAGTTTGAATCTTATTATGAACAACTGCAAATAATACGTACGAATATATTAGGTGCAGAAGGAAAACTGAGAGACACACATGGCGTGGTGTTTAATTGTGCGGCTGCAGAAAATATAGGCTTTCCAATATTGGAATTTTTACTACTCGGAGCACCGCTTGAATGTTTCTGTGTATTCCATAAACCACGTAGCGTTAATGGGTTTTCGGCTAAACCTTAAAAGCGATGTTTCTGTTGCATTTACGATCTCTTGTTTGTACTAATTTTGTAATTTTTTTATTTCAGCCTGAAAAATTAAGTGTTTTAAATATATGAATTAACGAACTTTAGTAAAAAGTATTATAGCAAAATTTAACTGGCCATATACCTTTCTCCGTTCCTCATCAGATCAAGCGATTTTATATATATATTTTTTTATTTCTAAATCTTTTATTTTCTTCCTCTTGGCATTAAAATTTTTAACTCGTTCCTTTCTTGCAGCTTGCTTTCTTGCAATTGTTTCATCATAAGCTGCCTGTCATAACACATTTTTAATAAATTATACCAGCTACGAGACACCTTCTAGAAGTCTAAGAAAAGAGGTGTTTGATAATAATAATGTTAATGAATTATAAAGAGATGCTGATATACTTACCCTGGCCTTTGTATTTTCTAATACTTTCAATAGTTCATGAAGCATCATCCCAGCTCGTGGATTGTCCGGATTTTCAATGCCATTTTTCGAAACGCTTTTTTGATCTAAAAATATAAATATCAAGTATCAATATTATTTTCTCTAGATATTTCTTGATTATCTGATATTATCCTTTGATATAAAATAGAAGGGTAATAGTGCAGAATACGGGCTTCCTCACCGATTTTAATGAATTTATACTCAATCAACATGTTTTCGCCTAAAAATAAAGTTTTTAAAAGAAAAAAGTGCCACTCGTGGCCTTAAAGAAGAACTTAACTGCTAAAGTTGGCGTGATTGAAGGTTAGAAATCCTGTTATATCGACTTTAGCAGCCAACATGGTGGCCGCAGCGAATGTATGCGATGAGAAATCGCACGCGTTCACGCGTACGTTACACGCGAACGCGAGATACTCTTCTCGGATATTGACGAGAATGAGAATGACGTCGGTCGTCGCTGGCGATTACTGATGCTCGAAATTTGCAATGCGAGAGAAACCTCGAGAATCACCGTGACAACTGCTCCGGCTCGCACTAGATAAGAAAGAGAGGACAAGAAGAAAAAAAGATAGAGTTTCCACGAGTAACCTGCGTTTGGCACGTTGTCGGCATTTCATGAGGAAGCATCGAGGAAACGTCAAGGATAGCTTAATACGCGTTATATTCGTTATATCGCGTTCGAATGCGATAGATAAAGCGGATAATTAAGATGATTGCGGAAACAATGCGGAAACCGCGTCGCAAATGATCCTTTTAATTGTTATACGAAGGTTAGACCATGACTGGCAGCTGATATCGTCATTATCGTGTTAACGAGCGCTGCATCTATAATGCTCGTTGACAAGCGCTGATCAGTGGACGGCGAGTCTTGTGAGGAACGTTCGACGAGGACGCGATCGAGAGCAGAGCGCATATTTTCGCACGTCGGTACGTGGAATTCAAAGTACAATGTCGTGGATAACGGATCGCACCTTGAACTGGCTTCAAAATTTGGCCTTAAAGATCGTAAGGACTGGCCAGGTACCTAGACACGTGGCATTTATTATGGACGGTAACAGACGTTTCGCGAATAAACAGAAGCTGGCGAAAGGGGAGGGACACTCGAAAGGGTATGCATCTTTGAAGCCTCGCTGAGAGCTCCCAGCGACGCTAGTCCATTGCATTCGTTTCATATTCTTGTATTTTTATTTACGACAGATTTGACAAACTGTCTGAAACGTTGAATTGGTGCCTGGATCTCGGTATTTCAGAGGTCACGGTTTATGCTTTTAGCATAGAGAATTTCAAACGTACCAAAGAGGAGGTCGATGATATCCTGGATCTTGCCAAGGAGAAATTTAAGCGTATTATAGACGAGAAGTATGTGTGATACTTTTAATCTGGCGTCACCTTGCAGCGCAGTTGTAGAGCTCGTTATTAATAAATGTTAACAATTTCCAGGGACAGATTGTCGGACGCTGGAGTATGCATTCGTGCGGTTGGCAATTTCTCCTTGCTTAAAGAAGATTTACGTCAATTAATCGCTGATGCTATAATACTTACTAAAGATAATAAGAAATTATTTTTAAATCTTGCTATTCCTTATACATGTAAGTATAATCACCAAATAATTTATGTTCACATATGTTATATTTTATATTGTAGGTGAAAAATTATACTATATATATATATATAAAGTAATGTATATAATACAATAAAGTAGTATACATATATAGATAATATAAAAATATAAAATAAAAATAATTTTTAATGTTTTTTAATATGCTGCTGCAGCAAGGGATGAAATTACCAATGCAATTAAAGATATAGCAAAAGGTGTAAAGCATACTGATATCTTACCAGAAGATATTACTGAAGATCTGATTTCTAATTGTTTGTACACTTACAAGTCTCCAAATCCAGATTTATTAATTCGAACTTCTGGAGAGGTTCGACTTAGCGATTTTCTTCTGTGGCAAGTAAGAAGACATATTTCATTCTTGTGACTTATATTCTTATATATTCTTTTGTAACTTATTGAAACAGAAATTGTATATAAAATATTTTTTTTTAGATTTCTAACTCTTGTGTCTACTTTACTGATGTATTGTGGCCTGAATTCGGTATATGGGATTTTCTTAGTGCGATCTTTTATTATCAAAGATGTTATCCTGACTTGCAAGAAATGAAAAACAATTCAAAACCAATTAAGCGTAATAGTAGAGTATCTATATATGTTGATAAGTTGCATCACGAACGCGAAAGTATGATTGAAAATATGTCAACTATTCAGTCATAGAAATAAATAAACGCTATTCCAGTAGCCATAAGTATCCATGAAATATGCTGGAAATCTGTTGCATGTATTTTGCTTCATTATCTTTTCATTGCTCAAATTAACTTTCCATATAGTTCATCATTTTTGCTTAGATAATTTTATTCTATCGTGAATATGTCCAAATTATGATAATAATTGTTTAAATTGTTTGTTTTGTATATCAGCAAAATTAAATTGATAATTTGCAATTATATGTAAGAACTAGTCAAGTGATTACACAAAAACCATTATATGTAAAATTAATATTACAATTTATAAAAATATTTGTTCTATTGACATATTTATAATAAACTCAGGGAGATTGCTACAGATACTTCCAGTTTCCAGCTACTTAAGAACATATGTTTTAGAAAACAAGATATAATAATTATGAAATAAATATGTAAACTGAGCAAGACCTAATATTAAAACGATTGAAATAATTACTAAAGTTTTTACTTGTATAGAATCTTTTTTAAATCTCATATAAACAACATATAAAATAAATTCTTTCTTGAAAAAATTACATCATTAGAAGAGCTTATAAAATATGACATATAAGTAATTATGTAATTAAGTAATTTGTTGATCAATCTTGCCAATAAGAAGATTTAATAATGAATTCTAATAATCTTAACAAATATCAGTATTTTATTAGATATGATAGATATATGAGATATTTGTTTTCTGAAACGTCCTAATCATAATTACATATAAATGATAAAATTTACTTCCATAACGTGTTATATATTATAAGACATTATTTATTTATCTCTGTACATTCCATGTATTGATTTTCCAGTTGGTCTTCATTGCCATGTGCATTGGAGAGTTATAAAACAAAATTGTAAAACATAATAGCGATAACATAAATTAATATATCAAATAAATAATGTTAGTTATAACATCAATGCGCGTAGCTATATAAAGATATAAATATATGAATAAGTTCTTTATTTTGTAATATTTATATGTATAATTTTTTTTAATCTGAAAAATGTATATAAAGCAGTCTATTATTTACAATAATTTGTTTCATCATGTACTGTTGCACAAAACAAATGACTTTGTTTATGAATGTACATACACATTCAGCGATCAATCACTCTATCGAAATAAGCATCAACATTATAGATGTACACAATATTTTCAAATTGATAGTTGTTCGTCAGCATGATTTTAAATATTATAATATGATAAAATTTGTTCATATTACAGCATATTCAACACCTTGTACAATATTTAGCCTATTAAAAAACAAATTCCAATACCTATGTATAATCTTATTTACACTACTCAATATGTATCCTCTTTTTTAGTCTAAGATAAAGTAAATATAGTAAATAATTACGATATAGATACAATTTTGAAATGTACAAGAAATATATAATTCATTTTTCTAACTGTTGGAGATATTCGCGCAATTATTTTTCTTTACATATTCATTAAAGATATAGGAACATGTGTATTGGCACATCTCTAATAGCTAGAAAATTGTCGTTTGGATAAAAATATGAATTAGTATAGAATTGAATGTTAGAATTGAATTTGAACGCAATTATATTTGCGTTTGATGATTTCATAGGAAGACAAAAAATTGGCTATGTATAAACATATACATATAAATAGTTAAAGGTTGAACAATTTTATACGTTAACAATTCTGTGTAAATACAAAAGTCCATAAGATTTCATAAAAGATCAATTTTTTTACTTATTAAAAAAAAGATATTTTTGTTTTGAATCATTCAATTGTATCTACATCGAAAGAAATATAATCAATCGAGATAATCGTAACAGAGAGATAAATGTGACGCCTTAGCATTATATTACGAGTTGGTGACACTAAATATTAAATTTCCAATCATCGTTGAATAATTTTATGATCGTTAAGTTTATAAATTATACGTGTTGTGTAGCATCACATTTATCGCACTGTTGACATTATCTTAAATAACCATTTACTACTTTATCTTGTAATAATACTTAAGTGTTAAATCAACTTGCTTTTACGCGTGTTGTTATTTCGAGTTATAAGGGGGATAACGTCTCGTCGAGGGTTGCCTCTGTCTGGCTAGAAAAGATTGACCTTGTCCCGAACTAAGCGCCGCAAGGCGCTGATCCATCACTTCTCTATGACAGTTCAGGCCTAATCTATAAAAAGCGGTCACCATCAGCTTCTCCTCCATCTCTCGTAGCAGCCTGGACTCCTTCATGGATCGCTCCATATCCTCGATTATCTTGCGCTGCTCCACCAGCTGGTTGCGCAGCACGACTACCTCACTTGGCGAAGAGTTACTCTGCTTCGGGTCGAGGCTCTTTATAACACTCTTGGCCTTTTCAATGTACTTTTTGTAGCGTTCGTCGAGCGCAGCGTTCTCGTACTCCTTCCGAGTGAGTTTCTCCTGAAGAGTAAAGACCTTTTGCTTCTGAGTCTGCAAAGCGCTCTCACGTTCCTCAAGCTGCAGCGTCAACCGCTCCTTATCGCTTTGTACTTTTCGTAGCTCTTCCTGCACCTGCGACATCTTCAGATTCAGGCCTACATTGTCGCTCTTGGTGTCACCGCTGACCTGAGTGCCCATAGCCTCTTCCAGTTTGGTTTCCAACTCCATTATCCTCTGATTCGCCTTGCGATTTTGCCCTCGTAGTGTGTTCAAACGTTCCTCGGAGTCCTCGAGGAACGCTTGTACACTCGGCAACTTGTCCTCGTTGCCAGTCAGCTTCATCTTCAACATCTTGTTCTCCAGCTGCAAGTGGAGCAGCTTCTCTTTCACCTCGAGCGGGATCATTTCCGTCCCGGCAACTCCGTCGGTACTGGGTTTTGCCATGTTCTCGGCGGCCTGCAGTTGCGTGCATCTCAACTCCTCGTTCGTCTCCTTTAAAGCGTCTCTCTCGATGATCAGGCGATCCCTCTCCCTCTGCAGGGCGCCCAACTTTGCTTCCATCTTCTTGCCCTCAAACTCCAGCCGATCGTACTTGTTGCTCTGTTCGTCTAGCCTGTGATTGACTTCGGTGAGCTGCTGTTTACATACCTCCAGATGATTGCGCAGCATCGTCGTGCGCTTTACTTCTTCTTCGTAGTCCAACTTGGCTTGCAGATACTCGACGTTCTTATCCTCTAGGATCTTCATCTGCCTCTTAAGATCACTCAAGTCCTCCAGCTTTTTCTTGTACGACTCGATCATAATTTCGTACTTTGCTACCTTATCTGTAGTTTCCCTCAAGGCGTCCACCTCGTCCTTCAGATGGTTCGCCTCATCGGCGGCCTTTTGTAGATCCTCCTGCCTCGACTGCAGCTCCAACACTTCCTTCTCCAGCAGCTCTACCTTTAGTCTATAATCATCCCTCGACGTCTCCATCTTGAACAGCTCGTCCTTCAACGCTTCCACCTGCTTTCGCAGCCCGGAGTACTTGATGATAGAGCCAGATTCCTCCGGGTTCTCAAATTCATCCAGCCGCTCCTGGAGTTTCTTATTCTCCGTGATTACCCCGGCCTTCTCCTCCTGCAACAGAGAGAGCTGCTGATCGAGCTCGTGACACCTTTGCGCCAGCTGGTCCTTCATCTCCACTGCCGCCTGAAGCTCGGCGTAGAGCCTCTGTATCTGCAGGGCGCCGTCCGTCGCGTCTACCAGAGACTCAAAGTTCAGCTCCTGGATACTCTGCATTATCGCCTGCTGCACCATCTCCTCCATGCCCATTATCCTGGTGATGTACTGCTGCTTCTGGTCGCAGTTGACGGCGCAGCCGAGGATCAGCTGCAGCAGGCGGCGCAGCTCGTCGCTGTCGCAGTGCTCGCCGATCTTGCTCGCGTCCGGCTTGGCGTAGCCGGCCAACTGCTGGTTCAGGCACTCCACGTAGTACTCCATCACAGCCTCCACGATCTTCTTCATGTTGCTCACCCGTAGGCGCCAGTTGGTGCCCACGTCGGTCTTGATCTTCGCCTTCCACACCGCCGTGAACCACTCCGGCGCGATCTTGGCCAGGGCTTCCGCCAGGGCGACACCGTCGCTTATCTCCTCCGCGGTGCTGTGTGGTGCCTGAAGGTCAAAGGTGCCCAGCCACTCGATCAAGTAACCTAACTGTTGCCGATAGTCCCCCATTTTGTCTCTCTCGTGTTCTCTCCCAGGAGTTCTGAGGTGACTCGCTCCGACGGCTCGCAGCTCACGTCAAATCTCGCCAGTTGCGTCGTCCTCGTGACCGCGATTCTCGGTCGAATTCATAACCCCGCACGTCGAATCGGGACGCCGCGGGTCAGACGTGGACTGCGATTGTGCAGGCTGAAGAAATCGGCCAGCAAACGGACATTGTGTTCGCGTCCCGATAAGGGATTAGCGATATCCGCCTGATAGATCCTTATCACTCGCGGGCCAGGCGTGCACCAACTCTTCGGGCACCACTTCGGAGGAATCATGCACCCATTGCGCATGGCGTCAGCGGACGAGGGAAGTACCCGGGACCTCGTTACTCTCCGGGTATCCCGCACCTACGAGGTTTGGTTATAAGCGTTGGATATCTCTCGCACTTTCTTTCTGAACTACCTGTTTATCTCCCAAGCGAGGGCTTAAGCCTGCTCCACGCGGCTCGGTTGAACTCCGTGAGAATCTCCGGACCGTGTCAGGTCGTTTCTCCCTCCGAGAAGGCGAGTGGGAGATCGAGGCAGTTGGGATTGTTGGGAATCCAGCTGTCGCCGATCTTGTGATTCGCGGGTGATCAAGTGGCAGGAGTAGACGGAGAGCGATCGAGATCGATCGATCCGGGCGCGTGTTTGCAAACGGGACAGCAATATTTATATATACATGTGTGTCACGCGAGTCTCTTTGAAAAAAGTGAGGAAAAACACGGAAACGAACGCTTGGGTAGGATACGTAATGAAATATGTGTGTATTTGCGTTGCGTGTAGGTGTGGTAGGGAGGTTAGGATACGATAGTTAAGTTGGTATGAGTATAAGACTAGATGTTTGTTGTAAAAGATAAATGATGTAAACGAAAGATTTCGAGGGAATTCTTTCGTTATTTCACGAACTAACTTTATTCTGTTTGAGAGAAATTTATAAAAGCTCAAAGTTGTACATACAAAACAATAATCACTCTGTACAAGCCTCTCAGAAGCGAAACTGAACTTTACTTTTTGCAGGTGATTTTAATTTCAGTGCTTCATTTTAGTAGCAGAATTTAGTTTTTAATTCTAAATTCAATCTTAAAAGTTCTTAATTTTAATGTTAATGTAAAAATCTTAAAAGTTCTTAATTTTAATGTTAGAACGCATGGTTAGTTTGTAACGTCATCAATTTTCTTTACTTCCTATCTATTTGGTTTCAAAGAGTTACATATTCAATTGTTTTGTTCGAAGAGAGATAAGACTGCAGTTTGCTTTTCAAATAGTGGCACAGGATACAAAATTTTTGTGTAGCTTTTATACAATGATGATGATTTTTTTCTTTTTGATTAGATTGTAAGAACATCTGGGAAAGATGTTCTTGGCGAGAGTTATTAGAAACTCTGCAGTGGCGGTGAGCCCGGTTAAGCAACAGTGTAAGCTGTATTCACATCATGCGTCATCAAGGACTACAGTTCATCCCACCGTTCCTTTGGGGTCCTTGCGATTCTGCAGCGACAGCCCGCCCAAGTGTTGGAATTGCAACTTTGTGTACAAGTCTGAGCTATTCTGCTCCAAGTGCAAGACTGTGCAGGATGTGCCACAGAACTTGAATTATTTTGATATTATGGGAATCAAAAGGGATTACAACGTGGTGAATGAAGAGATTCATAAAAAATATAGGGAGCTTCAAAAAATACTGCACCCCGATAAGTTCAGTAACAAATCTGAGGTGAGTATTCATGATGTAATGTAGACAATCTTCTCTCGGAAGCTTTTCAATTTATAATCGAAATCCTCGTTTCTTGTCTGTAAATAAAATTTATTTTAACTGTCGATAGAAAGAAAGGCAAATCTCAGAAAAGTTGTCGTCTCTAATAAATAAGGCTTACAGTACGTTGGCACATCCATTAAAAAGAGGATTGTATATGTTGCAATTAAAAGGTATATCAATACCAGAAGGTACTACCAGTTTGAATCCAGAATTTCTCATGGAGATTATGGAACGTAATGAAGAGATAGAAAACGCGATAGAGGACAAAGATAAGGTCCTGAAACTGGCTAAAGAATCCAAGAAACTGCTCGACACAATGTCAAGGTAATCCCCAGTTTTAGTAACTTTAAAATCTTATTAAAATCATTTTTTAGTATTTAATGTTATTTTTTAAATTCTTTTTTTTCAGGCAAGTGGCAGAGGCGTTCAATAAAGAAGATATTGAAACGGCAACGAAGATTTTAATAAAAATGAAGTATTACGATAGTGTAGATAATAGATTAAAGAAGCTGAAGCATGATTTAGGTATAGTAGAATAAATGCAATTTTTACAAAAAACAAATATTCTATACGAAACACTTTAATATCTTAATATAAACTCATATAAAATGTAAAAAACATGTTTCTTTACTGTATATATATGTATGTATATATGTTATAACATATGTACAGATTTTTACTTAATGGGTCTTAAAATTTGTATATACGTACAATCATTTTATCGCGTCGACAAATGTGATTTATTATAACAAATCATTGGAATTAAAATAAGTATAAGTCATATCAGTTTAATTAGTTTAATCTAGATAATGTAAGTATAAAACAAGAGGGTAAAAGTCGGATTGAGAAAAACTCAATGCACATTTTCTCACATTTGCTGATTATCTATTTTCCATTGCTCCAGCCATTGACATATTCTATTTACATTATCCATCATCTGGTCTAGAGTATCGTTCGTTAGCTCGTGCACTATTTCTTCCCTGTAGTATTCCCTCGCCTCTTCGAGAATAATTTGAAAAATCTCGCAGTCTATGTTATCCTCCAGTTTCTTTCCGCAATAACCCCTTTCCTTGAGACGGTCGTATAAGATAGTATTATTCGTTCTGAGCACGAATACGATGTCAAACCATCTTTCAGGGAAGAAATCGGCACTGTGATAGTCAACAATTTTTCCTCCTTCGCTCATAAGACCTTTCATACTGTTCAGTAACTAGAATAAGATGTACAAAGATTTGTACATTTAATATTAAACACAAATAAGTACATAATTTTATTTCAGCAAAAAAACTTTGCAATATAATGAAACGTAACCATGGCATTAAAAGAAATTACCTTCCTCTCGTCCAACACGCTGCATTGATACTCCTCGTCATATTCCTCCAGACACTCCTTCTCGATGGCTATTTTACTGACATCGAGCCACTCCAGTCCAGTTTTTTCCGCCAACAGATTCGACATCACACTCTTGCCCACGCCAGGTGTGCCTGAAAAACGATTCGACAATTTTCAAAGAATACTCAGAATTTATATCAAATAACTGTACGGTAATAACTGTATGTTATTAACTACCTGTTATTAGAATGTTAGGTTCGCTTCTATGTGTGTTCAACATCTTGCCGAGATGCAGACGCGGCGATAATCAGATTGAAGCCAGTATCAATACCAGCCAACGATGCGATTCTTCTTAACAATAAAATGCCACTCGATCTGTAAGGTACGACGTGATCAACGTCAAACCACGTGCGCTTCTGGCTTCGTCAGCTGAGCTACGCCATAAAGTTCGGAGCAAAATAATAAAGCGATTATTTACGTGAACCTGGCGGATTCCTTTAGGGAGCAGTACAATTTATACGATTGGCTCCTTGACATCTTCGGCACGCTGATTGGTCCGCTCAGGAAAAAAAAAGCAATTAACTGTCCTAGCTTATTACCGATCGAAGGCGTTTGTGTCCAGTATGCATGAGTCATGCAGCATGACTCGTGTATTCGCGGACAAGTCTGGCACAAGCGGCCACGAGGGACGGACGTCTATGTCGGGAACACTCTTCCGTGTTTCGTGACCACGGGTGCAACGTAACACGTGTTGGGTCGAGTTTACTTGTAGAGAGAGAGTGGCTCCGCTGGCAGCGCAACGAGTCTTCATCGCCGACCCGTAAGTTTGGTTTTAACGTCGCTCATGGATCGCGATATCATTGTCCACGTCGCCGTCGTTCCGCTCGCCGCGTTCGCGAGCGGGCGCGTACGCGGGGCGCGATCCGCTCGCGGCGACGACGACGACGAGAGATGCGTGCACACGTCGCGCACACCGCGGTAAAAACGGCAGTGATCGGCACCTGCGACGCGTGAAATCGATGGCGTGAGTCACGATCGACCGTCATCGTAATCGTCGTCGTCGGCGACGCGCCCCGTGTTCTCGCCTCCCCCTAACCTGCCTCGCCGTCGACGGCGAATCTGATCCGCGCAGCTCGCATGCATAACATATTGCGCTCCGCGTCGCCGTGCTGACGCGACCGGTCGCGCGGATGACGCAACGGCGTCGTCGACCGTGCGGCATCGGCCACGCCGTCCTCGGCTCGGCGGCGTCGGACACGTGGCCGTGAGTCGCGTCGACGGCGCGAGCCGTGTTTTCGAACGCGCGAGAAAGTGGAGCGCATCTCGCGCTCCGCCTCCACGTGCCGCGAAGCGTCGCCAGATGGACCGGGCTGGAGGAGGAATCCGATTTCCGATTAAAAGTGCGCGTGTTTATATTTTTCGCTGCAGGACGAGTTCTTTCGATCGGCAGGAAGCGAGCCTGTCTGTGCGCGCGATCGTCCTCTCTTGCTTTGGCGAGAAACCGTCGATTTGCATTCATTACACTGCGAGAGATAAAAAAAATTTAGAAATAAAGTATACATAAGATATGTATATGATTGCTACAAACGTTTTTCCTTTTCTTGTTTGTATACAGATTGTAGCGACCGTAGCGGAATACACGGCACACGTAGCATACATAGAATTGTACAGCGGCAAAGTAGTGCAGCCACGATCCCAACCATTCACGCCGGAAACATAGATCTTGAGGAATTCAAACATTGCGACGGTGCAGAAGGGCTCTATGTGCTCCACCGTGACTTGGGCGAATGGTACTTTAGTTTCCAAGAGCTTGCTACTGTGGTATCGCGAGAGGTGCGTCCAGGTGGCCTGTAATCCGAGTGTGCAACAGCGACAAAATGCTCAACGAGATCAGGGCGGCGGTACTGTTCTTAGTAAAGCTGATCGAAAAAAGCGAAAAATTTAGTCCCGATCAATTGGAATGCTTCAAACGGCACCTGGTCGAACTGCTGACGGAACGCTTCAAAAACCACTGGTTCCCCGACAAGCCGTTTAAGGGCCAGGGCTACCGTTGCATTCGCGTCAACGGCCACAATCGTCGAGACGCGACCCTGGAGAGCGCCGCGAACGCTGCCGGTGTCAAGTACGAGGATCTGGCCTTGCCAGTGGAATTAACGCTGTGGGTTGATCCCAACGAGGTCTGCTGTCGTTTTGGCGAGAGCAAGGGATCGTACTGTACGCTGGCATCATTCGACGACAAGGAGAACACTGTACCCATTTTCCAAGCCGAGCATAACGAAAACGCGGAGAACGAGAACAAGTTAGCCCACGTGAGGCCCATTAAGATACAGGCGAGTATGCGAAATTAAATTCTTAATTCTACGCGTACAATAGATAACGATGTACGCGTATAAATAAGTAAATACGTAATCTTTAATAGAATAAATGAGAATTTTTTTTAGAAATGTATTCAAGAAAATATTGATAGCCTCGGAGATATTCAATTTTTTAAATTTATAACTCAGCTTATATAATATCTTTATGTATACCTTTAACCACGCAGAATATTTGCATAATAGATAATTTATGAAACCGCCGTTTTGAATTTACTCATCATATGCTGAACAGTGTGAGTTAGTGCACAAAGAACTATTGACTTACAAATTAAACAGTCGACGGTTTCTGAAATGATTAATTTTCGAATATTTGCTATTGTATTTAAATCTTGTTTACACACTTCTATACTTCTCATATCTGACGCTACAATATTTTTAAAATATATTAAATTTCTGATGTATTCTGATTTCAGAAATCCCCTCTAACCGCAAGCACGGAACAACAATCGAAATCAAAACCATTAAGCATCGCTAATCAAAATCAACAGCATAGCACGAACGGTACAGGTAAGAGGCGCAACTTGAACAGTCCTAGGCTGCATCTGAACAGAAATCGTTCGTGGTTCGGCCATTCCTTCAGCATGGGTTATGGCCCTCATCCAATCAACCAACCATGGTATAATATAATGCCTCCGCATTTCCTCGGTGGTCCCTCTCCGCCGCCCTTCATGGGACACCGAGGAAACAAGTGGGTACACCAGCCCTCTTATCCCGCAGGACCCGCTCGTTTCCACCATTGGTCTCCCAAAGCTGCTCTTAAGGTATAAAGAAAATCTTTTTAAGAAAACAGTTAAGAAACCTGTTTCTTTTAGAGAAAAAGAAAAATGTGATTACTTGTTTTTCAGAAAATGCGTTATTATTGTTTTAGCCCGAGACTAATCATATTGTAATCCATTATTAAAATGATTTTAATTAAAATGAATTAATATATACAGATAATGTAAATGTGAATTTTTATATTGGAAACAGGTTTACTAACGCGTTTCAGTGACAAAAATTATCCATCCTGTAATTACAAATGACCTTGTTCGAACTAAGGCTTACGATTTTTTATGACGAGAAGTATCGCATTATTACATGTTACATATATATAATAATAAATTGGAGTAATAAATGTTTAACTCCGGATGCAAGGTTGCTTGTAAAAAAGATAGATTAGCGACAATTTAAATAGATTAGTAAACGACGCATTAGTATATGCGTGAAAATGAAAATAGATGTCATATCATGACGAGTTATTTCTTCGATCAATTCTTGAAATAACTTAAACATTAATTGAAATGTACGCGCGTATATATATATATGTCGAGGAATTGAAAGAATCTGTTTATCTTCATATAATTATCGCAAATCGATGAATTGTATATCTGCTTTGTTACATCTGTTTTGTTACATCTGTTGTTGTCAAATGCGTTGGAGCTGCATAATCGAATCGGCAACGTCATTTGTTTAAGCGTTAATAGTTTATAATACGGGAAGAATAATGGGAATAATTCCGAAAGTTTTAAAACTTGATATATTTTCGGTGTAAAATAAAGTACACTTTGTAATTTCATTCTTTTATCATGTTACATAGGATGACGCATTTTCATTCGTGTTTAATGATAGGATCAAGTCGCAATTTCGCGTATTTTTTAAATAGTTAATCTGAATCTTCTTTGGTATTGCGCCCACAATTGTATAGTCTGAAAAAATTATGGTAACCATAATTCAAAACATATTTTACATTGAATAACTAAAACATACTTTACATTCGAAAGATGTTTTTGTAAAAGATAATACGTTGAGATGCAGAAAGAATTTAGGGCCTTCATTTCACGCCGAAAGAGGAATGTTCGTTCCAAGTCCCAAAACTTTTGGAATTAACTCCCATTGTTTGTCCTGTTATAATCTAATTTAAAACTGGACTATAAATAACTGGTTTTGTTCCAATATGACTATTTGCTCTATAATAGGTTTTATTTGCATCTTAGATATACATAACGTAACGAAGAATTGAATGAAGTGTTAAAAAGTTACCTTTCATTTTGCGTATGTATATAATATAATTACAATCGATTGTGATGGCGTGATAAACGTGATTTCGATAGAATCTTGATATATTCTGATTTGGATAAATTTGTTTTTATATATATATTATTATTATTATATTGTCTAACAACAAGGTGTGAGAACAAATTCGTTCTACCCTCCTGTATAAGGGTAACGACGCGAATGCATCCTACTAATTTTTGTGCTTGGAAAGAAGGAAGATCCACGACACTTGTTATTTAAAGATATTGCCGCCACTGAGATTTTTTTATTGATGACCAATGATGCTGGATTAACGAACCGCCGACATTAAAATTTATTGCGACATGCAGTTAGCCGAGTTGTTGTTGTCGTCATACTCGACGCGCGAACGAGCGAATGCCGAATTTATTCTTATAAATTATATGCTATTTTTAACTTTAAATGTTTCTGCGTACATTGTTCGTCAGCTTTTCATGGAGTTAACACATTTAAACAAAATGTAATGTTAATACAATAGTAATTTCAATGGCATGTCAATGTACATTCGGCCTTTTATATATATATATATACATATATATTACATATATACTATATATATATATATTATAGAGAATTTAAATGAGACATCAATAATATATATTTCCTTATACATATGTTGGTTTTATATACATAATAGACGTATTTCTTGTTTTTATTACAGTATTATCTTTATATATGCTACAAGTGTGTACGTATGTGTACAAAGAAAAAAATACATATATGTACACACACACACACACACAGCGTGAATAATTAGTGACAAGTGTTGATGTCGAAAACTAATTCTCATTTGTGATTTATTCTGTAAAATTAGTTGTTCCTTCGAGATACTTTTATTGTGTTCTCTACAGGATATTAATTTCAAATTATAAACATTTAACTTAATTTTGCGAAAGCTAGTCAGTTTACTGCATATTTAATGATTTTACCTTTGTATAACAGATAAGGGACGTTTATATACATATATATATCTTAAATTATAATTACACAGTCAATAGTCTAGAAATGTACAGTTTATTACAGTTACATTTCATCTAATAAGTTTCCATATGCTTATGTCTGTATCATACATTTAGAAAAATTAAATTCATCAGTCTCTTAATAGAAATCTTTGTAAGTTAACAATGTTATTTTTTTGTAGAATGTAAAATGAGAATTAAAAATTGCAAAATTTGTTAAA
>VBVR01003372.1:0-17931 GCA_011638315.1 Tetramorium parvispinum
CTACAAGCTCTGCTTCTGTGTTCACGGCAGACTCGAGTTTACATTCATGTAATACCTTCCATTTTTCTTAGAATTAATAAATAAACAACAATGTGTGTTCAACAATTTGCCATGCGTTTTTACTCTGTAGACCCATAACAATGCATTTCCGACCCAAGGTTCATTGTGTTAAAATACTTGTATGGATGTTCCCTACCACTACACGAAAAATCTGCACTCATTTCGGGAACACCTTGTATTTATTGCATATTATATGACAATTGCATAACAGCTCTTTCCGTCGATTCGTAAGCCCGAAGTAATCCTTATGACAGCACGCCTCCAGCAAATACCTGGATACTTGGATTGCATTAATTAATTGCTCTAACGATAATCTTATTCCGTATTCAAATTGTTCCGCCATCCAACCCTTGTTATGCGATATCAAGTGGGCGAGAACTCGCATCGAATTGGATTAGGTCAACTTCGTCCCTTGCTTCCTTCCGCCCTGTCTCATCAACTATCTCGCTCTATCGCCAACGATCTCCCCGCTGTCCGGGCATTACGCGAAATCCAATTCCTTTATCGGACCATACGGTAATATCTTGGATGTCGTGCCCGTCTCGTTCGCACGTATTCGTCGGAATTACCTCACGATCAAAATACGAATAACGCATCGTAGATTGCATTGATGATATTTCCGACGATGCAAGCAACGAGATGTCGCGCAAATCAAATTTGCTGAATGATCACGTAAACTGTTTCTTAAGGCAACACAGCGGTCGTACCTTGCATGCTACGTACGTCTGATGACATTACTTCATCGAACGCTCGCAACTGGTGTATTAATGTTTAACGAAGATATCAACGGCGTTGTCGTTTTCCTGTCGATACCTTTTTAAGCGTTTACATTACGGTTCATCGATAAATTGAATATTAATATTTATGTAAGTCCCGTTCGGCAACAAGATTATAAAATAGATATCTGTAGTAACGATCATTCTTTCTGCTATGTTTTTTTTTTAAATTGCACTCGCTTCATAGTTTAGATGTTCAAAGTGACAACAGCTCGATATGCGTATATGTGAATAAATTCTATATTATATAAATTTACGCTCGCGCACTAACTGATTCCACTATAAAAGGACTGTTACGACCCGGCCCCAATTAGGAAGATTATCCGAGCTTTTGCATAGAAGAACGATCACCCTGCCATCGTTGGCTAAATATCGAGCATGTAAACCCCGTTGAAAGCATCAAACTTCTACACCGTGCGGCATTTAGGGAGGATTGGAAGGGATCGGGATTAGTGTGCTCGTTAGTCGCCATCTGCCTCTCGTTGTACAAGTATCACCCTGTTGTTATCGTATCTTTCCAACTCTGTTAATAGTAAATCGTTGTTCTCGTCAATAATATAATATCCGGCGTGCTTTTAATTGACAATTAATAGCATCTGCTGCGCATTGCTTATATTAATTACAATGAAATAATTGTCTTTGGCTCACAGTTGCATCAGTTTCTTAATTGGTAAACATAACGGTTGTCTCAACGTAAAAATATTTCTAACATTATAACGTTTTAAATGATACTTTGTAAAACAAATTAATATCACGGAGATGATGGTAATCTTCATGGAACAAGTATCAAAAATCTTGAGCCGGCTGTGGTTGACAGGAGGAAAGGGGATGGATTATCCACCAAATAATTTTAATTAGCGGCCCCCGGACCTCTTCCCCCATCTCCCCGGTCTTATCCATGGTCGAACTACCTGCCGCTCTCTTCATCCACATCACAACCTATCGACTTAATGATCGGATTATACCCTCGAAAGAGGTTTTCGCCTTACTCCTCTCTCGCCGCCTCCGACGTCTCCGTCTTGGAGATCTTGAAGATAGTAATAAATTGGATGTTAAGCGGCGAAAATTGGCCAATTAGGGTAGGACGGTCGGCTTTTCCCGCCTCTAAAGTCTTTATAGGAGTAATCGACCTCCCCGCGAAACGCGAATTAATTGGTCTTTCGGTGTCTCGCTCAGCGATCCGTCGAGGTTTCATCGTGAGAGGCTCCGGCCAAAGAGATAGTTCCTGTATACCGTCTTATCGGATATTAATCCTTTCGTTAGCAGAGGTCAATTAATCGAAAACGTAATCTTGAACGAAATCCCATCGTGTTCGCTGTAATATTCCTGTTCTCACGAGGAACACATTCAGTGTAGTATTATTACATGCCCGCCGTACACCTCAATACGCATACAGATGCGTATTGAGGTACGTTTATAATAGACCGTAGGAGGCAACTAAATTATTCTATAACACGCTTTAGGTCGTCTGCATTATGTAATCAGGGTAGATTAGAAAATTATAAGATCAACGAAGCGAACGTCACGTTAATATTTGATAGAAATCAATGGAAATGCTGTTGCTAATTAACTTCGTTATTCAAATCAATTATTATTGCAATACCGTGCCTGCAATTTATTTAAATAATAAAATTTTTCTTTATATTTTATCTTAACGATTATATTTTAATCTCTATGAAAGCGTAAACGTTATTTTTTTATTTTCACGTTGCATGTGTGTGCATTCGATAGTACCATAGAAATTTAGTATAGAAAAATTTTGCGGTTTTTTTTTATTTCCACTCATTCATTCACCTTTAAAAAAAAAACAATTTTCGTTACATAAAATTGTGTCGCAAACGTACAAAGGTCTCTGCAAATGACATTCTTTGCTAGAAGGAAGGAATATAATTCATTTCGTAAGTTAGTTTCATAATACAATAAAATGACGCGCTCTTTTTTTATAAAATAGCAAAAATCTTTTCTAAATAATATAATTTTGTATCTAACGACTAGCAAGGTGCATAGCTAACCATACAGCATTTGACGTTCGCGGATGAAGGAGTTGGACCGATGCCGGATGATGGCTTTTGCCGCTGTTGGTGTAACATCCGGCGGTGAAATGTCGTTTCACGAGAATGAGACCGACACGGTCGATTACCGCCACGCGTAGAACACAACGGCGCGGAATAAATGCAGTTATACACTTGGCGATTTTCCTTTCATCGTGCCACGCACAATGCGTCCGCTGAAATCCATTTTGGCCTTCGCATTTCTGCTCTCCAGTTTCTTTCGCGTTGCCTACGTATGACAGCAACGTCAGTTTCCCTCACTATTCCCACTAGTTTTTCCTAATGTATCGTAATAAGAATTTATGACAAATATTTAAGAAGCATTAGGATGAAGCTGTGCTCGCGCAATAGCTTAATTTCGCATGCACGATGTTCCAAGTAACTCTGCTTTTATGGCGACCGCGTATGTTAACGTGCCGCGTGAATAGGGGTCAACGTACGTTTAGTTTTCTCATTACCGCGGCTGTGGTTAATGCGAAGATTAGGCCGTCCAGCTTCTCGAGCTATGTACGTTATAATTGTCCGCCCCTTCTGCTCCCTCGGCCCGATCGTCGACAACACTTAAAGACTAATATTAATGAAAATATGATACAGAGAAATATTTCATAGTCGCAGTGACGCTAATGAGTAAAAAAAAAGATAACGAAAAAAAAGACTCGTCGTTTCCTCCTCAAAGTTACGAAAAATATTTTTAATTACATTTAGTATCTTATAAATTATCCGCAAGAGACTTGGTTTGGAGACTACGCTTGAAAATCAAAGTTACGAGAAACGAAATACCCTCAATAATGCTCAATATTTGAGAATTATAATTGAGAACTAAGAACCTGCGATCGACTGGCGGAGTTCAAGAGAAGCAAGAATCGAGAGCGATACTCGACGGAAACTTGGACGGATGGAGTCCCCATCTAGCAGTACGATCGATCTGCACTGTTTGCAGTCACGGCAGTCACGGCGGTAAAAAAATCCATTTTATTACAGTAAACACGTATGCGATTACAGATGCTTCCGTCGCTCGCCTCAATGAACTGTCTACGACACAGCGGGCGCTCGCGGACAGATATGCGCGCCGCGAATTAATTCACATGCGAGATGATAGAGCGGAGGGACGCAGCGATTGCACTTTTACGATGTCCAAGCCCGTTAATCTGCCTCCGTCGTGGTAACCGTGACCGCGTACGTTTGTTCGTTTTGCTCGCGTTGCCGCCGTCGGTCGGAACGGCTTTCATCGCTGCGCGACCGCATGGCGTGCTGGTTTGAACGTAATACGGTTGCAGGAAGGACGAAGGCGACGAAAGGCGGAAGGAGGAAATGATTCATCGGGCCGTATGCACGTATGCATGCCGTGAAAGGGGGCGTGAGAGACGAGGCTTCGTGAGTGGTCTGTACGCACCCTTTGCTCTATTCCGCCGACGGCTACGACCGCATGTGTGTCTAGCGCCTCGCCGACCCGCGTGGAGCCGCAATTTCACCAATCGTCCAGCCACATTAGGACATTGCATGGCTTCCGCAATTCGTAATATTTGATATCGCTTGCGCGTTATCCTAAGATTTCAATATGTATAATATTAAATAATTGCATAATTAAGTATTCTTTTTTTGAAAAATTGATTATCGTTCATAATTCTAGTTATTTTATTGTAATTATAAATATTATTTAGATTGAGATTAATGAAAAGATGTCTTTGAAATATGTGAATAGCTGTGAAGTAAGCGAGCAATTTTTGCACATGTTGCAAAACTCATATATTTAGAATACACGTCAACTTATGAATTTATTAGATTCTTATAATATATTAGACCTTAATTAATTAACTCATATCAAGTATTTAATTACGTTATAGATCAGCATGCCATTTTTGCTACAGTTTTTGCAACGGAAAGTTCTCTATTACGAAATGTAAGTTATTACGGAGTCCGTTGGAGGAAATGCGTAAGCGTGTGATAAGGCCGTTAATTTGCCGTAGCCAATTTACGCGCGAAGCACTCGGCAGCATGTATTCCCGATGTTGAAGGAAAAACAAGATTGAAAACCAATACCCTGTTCGCTACGGGCGAGCACGACCGTTTATTTTTGCGATTTTAAGCGGGGATTGATCGCGACGAAGTCTCCCGATAGTCCGGTCCGTTGAGTCCGTACTTCGATCTTGATATCGAGTGTGCCGACGTTATTACTTCCTCCTGTTTGTGCCGCTCCGTCTCGGCCGATATTAAAGACAAAGTGAGGCACTTGGCGAATTTTCTCGTAATAAAATTTAATATGCAAGGTGCAATTTGTGACTTTTTGAGAAAGATTAAAACACGAGGTATGCGTGTATATTTCGAGAGCATCCTTTTGCGTCCAACAGAGAAATTGCAGAGAGATAGTAATCTAAGTAAACTCCGCAGAATGCTCAGGGGCATCACTGGCAGTTGTTAATCCATGTCATAATCAAAGTTGATTCAAGGACAGTTACAACGTGTTCTGTTCCGGTTAAATCCAGGACGAGATACGAGAATCCACTGGATGCAAGCACGGACATATAATAGAACGGCTGTCCCAGATTTTAATCACTAGAAATTCTAATTTTAATCGTGAAAGTTTAATACAATTTACGATCAAGCTCTCATTCCTAAAACGAAATAATCGTCGCTGGAGCCTGAAGGCTATGATATACGGAGTGTCCACCAAGTTCAGACGATGGAAAAAGCTTCAGAGAGTTTTTTTATTTCATGTACGTGACAATCGAATTTACAACTATCGTGCGTTGACTATCTGGCAAAACTGCAAAGCCTTCTGTAAAAAAGTTATCTTCCCCATTTGTGTGAATATCATTACGATAATGCGATGCGCGCATTTACGGATTTTTCGCGGCGTTCTAAAAGAGATTAATGATGTTGCTATAATGACAATATCAGCGTGGTTTATACTCCGTCCGGTATTATTTTAATATTGTGGCGAGAAAGCGCCCAAAACCACAATAATAGTATTATTTTTCGTCCATGATGCGTGTAACGATATGCAAGGCGCGCGTGTATAAGTATGTGCATGTATTTTTTTCGACAAGCTCCGGTAAAACATTCGCCAGTTTACCGCACAAATCCAGTATGCGAAAATTCATATGTCGCGGTACGGAGGCGGTGTGGTCGCGTGTTAAAACCTGTCACATTCCATTAAGAGCCGGCTGATCGGTAATGCACAGCGCGCGACCCGCTGTCCTCTATTATATTTCTCCCTTCGTCTCTTTTCCTCTTTGTTATAATTTAATGCGTTTACGCCCTTCTCCCGACGAGCTCTGGAGGATGGATCGAAACAGAACGGCGGGTCGAGAGAGGCTGGCGTGTGACAGGCAGCCAATATTTCATAATTATTGATATTCAGTCGATTCCCTATGGAACTACCGAAAGGACACGGTCGCGAGTGATAATATATTGCTTTAGAAGTTGACGTTCCTCGGACATTCACGACTTGCGCGAAATCGTGGGTAGCCGAAACTCCACTGGCTACTTTTGTGGCTGGCATAATGTTATAATTTATGAATTGGACGCGATATAATTCACCAGTATTCTTCATTTATTATGATATTGTTCGAATTAAATCAGCGTCATTCTGCATACATAGTCAATTGCATAGTTAATTAATAATATAAGTATATATAGGATTTAATTAAGTTTTCTTTTTTTTATGTCCAAATCATACGCATAGCGCGACGTGGTATTTGTATCATTTTTTAATGAAGAGATTTTAGTAATCGAGAATATAGATCTGTTATTTGAAATTTTGAGGATCAAATATTTTTGCACAAAGGGGAATAGAGAGGGACGATCGGAAAGAGAACCGACGAGAACTTTTATCGGCTGACAAGCAACCAAGCCAAAGCCGTTAATGGCTACTCAAATATGCGCCCCTGCAGCCACAGTCCTATGGCGTGGCTTTCGAACTTCATTTTGGAAAGTTTCAGCCCCCCGGGGATTACTTTCAAAGCCTGCATTATTTACTAGAATCGCGACAGAGGGATGGGCAAAATTCGTCACCAAAACGAATCGCTGTCATTCCCGTTGATATTTCGAGATAGGATTTTCCGTTAGTAATTATAATTTCCGGGAGAGTATTAATTAGGCCAATGCGCGAAACGGCGTGATACATTTATTACGTTATTGACGACGGACAAGTTTATCCTTTCACGTCGCGACGTATGTAAATTCAATATTAGTATATTATTTAATTTAGTTAATAGCAATATTAATTAAGTGACGACCGCAATATCGAGAAATATTAATAATCAATTTTCCGAAGATTTAATTTCTCATAAAATAAAAATTATCACGTATCGACAAATTTTCGTTCCTTTATACATGAACATGCATATATTAAGTGTATTTTTATTATGGAAAATAAAATTTAATTAATGCACCTATTGATTATATATGAAAAATTATTTTATAACTAGAAGTAATCAACTTTTATTTTGTAAAATTATAGTGATGTCAGCAAGTGTCTTCGTTCGTACTACTAATTAAGTGTCATACTGGATAGCGCTTCTTATATTTTAATCAACGTAATAATTCTCAGATCGATTATCTAACAAATCGATGAGTAGGAGCAATTAGTAATCGGTACTAGGTAATTACCGTGGCAAAGAATGATTGCCGGAATACCATCTCAGTCGCGGTCTCTCGTTCTGTTCCGGCCCGATAAATCTTGACTAGTGTGTAATTAATCGGGCTCGAAACACAGAACCCAACTGGTATCCGATTGACCCGCGGTCACCGGCGCAGGAAACCGCCAGCGTCTTTTCTTAGCACGGCGTTGTATATACGATAGCGGGTATTATAGTTAGGTAGCCGAGTTTAAAGGCGATGTCCACACTCTCTCTTTCTTCCTTTCATTCTTACGAACTCCTTCTATCGCTAGGGAAGAGCGGGGAGTGAAGAATCTCGTATCACGTCGCGACAAAGAACGTACAAGCGGATCAGACGTAATATACAACCAATTAAAATACCTTATTAAAGCGAGACAATACGCGCAGCGAAGGGACGGGATTTTAAAGAACTATGGCGGCAGTATTTAAATGGGTATTTCCAAGCGCGCGACGACCAATCGCACCGTTATTGTCGACCTTGCGAAAGCTGCTGCAGCAACTATGAAAGAGAGAAACACAAATTTGCCATTACGGAATTACTTTCTTCGCCATTCCGTTCGCTACGTCTTTTAAGGTGCGACGAAGAGGATACTTTCAATTTATCGATGAATAATAAAGCGAAGGATAACAAAAGAGAGAAAAAATAATATAATAACAAGCGACCATTAAAGCGTTCTCCCGTTTCAACTTATATAATATCGCGGCTGAAACCGAAGATGGTAAAGGGAAGGAATACGCGCGCGCTAATTGCTATCCGAGTCCAAGCAAGCAAATGTGAATAAATTTGCCGTCTACTTTTCACCGATCTGTTCCTTCGTCCCACCTGCGATTTTTGAATCGTGACTACGGTTGCTGCGCAACCAGCGCGATCCCGTCAGGATTATCCGTCGACGATTTACGAGCAGCGCAAAATCGCTCTCTTTTCCTCCTCTAGCCGGCTTGGAATTCTTCGTGTCGATTTCGCATTTGAGAGAGGCACGCAAAGTAAAATTGTCCCGCCTGGAATTGAAGTCTCCTATCCTTATTATTGTAGCATTGCACATTCATTTCCATAGTCACGATAAAATTGCGATTTTTACAAGAACGGATTATTTTTATCGCGAATAGGGATGAAATTTTATTTATTCAATTTCAGATTATTTTTAAAATTATAATAATGTCAATGAAATTATCGTCAATATTCTTTATTTCTTTAAATTTCCAAAAATGTATTCTACCTCAAAATGTTTCAATCTACAATCTGATATATTTATAGATAAAAATATTAAATAAATTCATTGTAGAAATGACAAATAATGTTTGTTTTAATTAAACAAAACATGATTATAAAGTTAATATGAAATATGTTCTTAAAATATACGATTCATACGATACAATTTTCCGTCGTTTTCTGGCATTTGATTGATTACATATCTTGTATTTTCAATAGAGCGAAGAAAATTTACCATTTTTCATAAAAATTGGCTTGTAACTAAATCACATCTTGACATTGCATTTCTGCCATTGACGTGACGTGATTTAAAAGGATATGAATATCGTAAAGTCACTTCCATATAACGCCACGCAATGAAAGAAAGTCAATGAGCTGTTTCCCGTTTAGTGCAACGAGTCTGTTAAAAAAACCGATTCGCATTTCGCTTTTCGATGCGAATTCCATGTCTCACATGAAACCGGTCTCCAATAAAACGTCCTTATCTTCTACGCTGCTGAATGGAACAAAAAAACGATCTGGCATTTTATTGACGCGATATGCAAAAAGCTTTCGAATAATTTTAGACTAAAAAGAAATTTTTTGCACTTTTTTGATACAGTTTTGCTATGTATACTTTTCAAACAAATATTATATAAATTGATTATTTTGTTACAGATTTTACAACACATCCAATTCTTGGTTATTAATTATACTTAGAAATTTGATTACATTTATACTGTCATGTATTAAACATTATAGGAATAGTTATTATAAAATATCAAAAATAACTTTTTGTGATTTCTGTAAAAGCAAAGTGTCACGTAACATCTTTGAACGGTAGCTTCTAGTCGATAGATTAATTTATTTTGAGCAACTAACAATATTTGTATAATTACAGGACATAATGGACCATGCTTAAACATTTTGCTTTCCATCAAGTAATATGTTACGCTCCGTCCGTGCTAACTTTACGCGTGCACGACTATGCACAACACACCCGTGTTACACATACGTCCAGGACTGATATGACTCTATTCGGTCGTTTGCTTAGTTAATATCAACGCTATTAAGCCCGCGCTGATAGGATATCGTGCCACCATCACTTTCCGTGGTGCCGCATTTGTACAGCCAGACTAATTCGAATTAAAATACGACGTCTCGTATTGAAAAAAAATTAAATGTCACAATTATCGCAGAGAAATATCACAGATAAAAACTAAGAACTGATTTAATGCGGTAAGCTAAACGTCTTTGTTCCAATGTATATTGATTTTTTTCGAGTAAGTTACAATATACAATATTAAATTATTGTAATCATGGTTATTACTATATAATTATTTTATAATCTTTAATACTTAATGATAAAAAATTTAAATTGCTGTATATTTATATTATTTATTCTTAGAATGCGTATTTTTTCTGCGTCCACAATTTTAGTTCTCTTTTTATATTTTTCAATCATTATTTATACAAACTTTATTCTTCCCATTGATAAATTGATTAATGTTTTAACTTCTTTTTGTTTCAGGTGAGTAAGGAGACAGCTGATTACGATTTAAGTTGGTAGTAAGTAATTAAGTTCGTATACTAGTTCACTTTCATATCAATAGCGAAATGTTCTTTATCATGTAAGTGCCGAGTGCCATTATTAACGTCGTCATTAAAGCTGAGAATTACTAAGGGTAAGGACTCGAGGGTGACATGGGATTGGGATAAGTCGTATCAATAATGAACATCCCTCAGAGAAAGGACGGCAGAGATTTTCTCATCGCGCTTTTCTGACAGTCATTGATTAAAAAAAGTACCTTGAAGATGACATTCGAGGGGCTATCAAAGGGGATATTCTCGAACGTATTGTAAATTCGATAGCTTAATATCCAATGTATGCGGAATTGCTCGAGATCGAAGCGTGTAATTAGCATCCAACAACGATTAAATGGTACGTTTTGCTCACTATTGGATGCCACACGAGAATAATGCAATTATTCGTGCGAAATTTGGGATAGATCGAAAAGGTCTGGCTCTGACGCGGAATGCAATCATTTGTTGAATCAGGCGGCCTGGCCGGAGTGCGCTGTAATGCATTGAATATGGAAATGGAATGAACACAAAAATAAAATTTACATTGTCCGAGTTTTGATAGCGTTATTATCTCAGTCTTTGCTTTTATTCGGTTCATACCCGGATATTAATAATTAATGCAAGGATATGAGGTATATGTATTTATTGCGATATACGATATTTCCTACCTCCTCTCTCGTGCTTATAAAGGAGATCTTGGAAACAAAATATGTGCACGAGACACAGAGGGAGAATTCTTGCAACTGAACAGTTACGGAGAAAGTTTTTTCTCGTTGCGCGTTACTTGGAAACGGACTGTCAACCATCCAGCGGGACGCCGCGCCGTAAGGACGCCAACAAAAAAAGGATATTTATCGTCGTCGCGCCCTCTCCTCCGCTGGATCACTCTCGCTCTTTCGGTTGCGAGGATCAGCATCGACTTCACCGTAGACGCTGATTGATTAACGATCGCTTCTTGCATAAAACTACGATCGCGTCTCCAAATATATCCTTGCACCCTTTCTCCTCCGCAATTCTAAGAGTGCGTTTTACCACGTGCACGTCTCGTGATGAATAGTTCTTCTGCTTTAACGTTCCACTCAGTCGGTCTTTCGATTTAATTCGTCGCGTATTGCATTTGTCGTCGGTGTATACGACTGCTTTTCTTCACCCCGCGGGTCCACTTTCGATGTTCCTCGATCAGCTTGCCGGATTGTATTAGCAATAAAAGTCGCGTATGTACATCGAGACCGGCCGCTCTGTTAGAGGGCGGTCGAAATTACTCGAGTGTGAAAAACTTGCCCTCCGGACCCTTCGATGTCGATCGCATTCGAGACCGGGCGATGCACGTCGCTCGCAGTAACAACGGCGCAGAGAGAGAGAGAGAGAGAGAGAGAGAGAGAGAGCGGACGCCGCGCCGCCCAGAGGCAAACCGACGGGGACGACGGGAGTTTATCGATTAATTAATTCGTTCTTCATTATCTTCGATAATTAGTATTGCGAATCGAGTGAATGGAATCATAATTAGTTCGGGGGCTGTAATTCAAGGAACGTGCATGGTTCGTCGTCGATTCAGAAAGGTGTAAATTCACTGACGTCCGATAATGAGCTCCACGAGCGCAAATCTATTTTCTTCATTTCGATCGTTGCCGCTCGAGTTCACGTTTATTAATTCGCGAGCGTCTACCATACGAGAGATCTTGACGTCAATATTGGCATGTGCGTTTAAACTAGACATACCGCGACCGTATAGAAAGAATTTATTTAAATATATGTATTATTTAGGAAGAATTACAGATGAAATTGACCTCTACGTAAGAAAAATATTTTTATACTAGTACAGCACCTTATACAATGCAAAACTCGGAAATTTATTTGAATTTATTGATTATTATACAAGAAACAATATAGCATCTTACGAATTATTCTGTAACATTTTGATATTCTAATTGTCACAAATGACTCGTGAGTGTATGCGCAGCGGATATGTATGCATATAAACATTCACGTTCCATTCCTTCCATTATTAATGATTGAATTTTATTGCTCGTATAGTCTATACATATCTCGAATACACGGCTAGTAATATCTTGCGCGTCCGCGTGCAGATGCGGGCGTTACGAAATACAACGTCAAGCTGAGCTGTTTAACGCCGGAAGGAGCAATTAATTATCGATCGCGAGTCGCTTAAGACGAAAACAATGGCCAGGTCAGACGTCTGTTGCAGCTGCATCGCCGCACGGTCTTGATGTAGATTGTCCTAAGACATTTCGGGCATTAATGCACCCACGCGAGTACACTCTGCCGTACGCACTGTGCGCATAGGCCATTATACGTACACGAGTCAATAGATCGCGGGGCGCATTATGGATATGCTCTAATGCGTTGACGCGTAGGGGGATTTATCGGGTCATTATATCGATCGACCAGCACAATCTGGAAATGTCGCGTGCGATCGACACCGGTAAATGTTCAATTGTCGACAATATTCGCGCTATGAATTTCCATTATGCATCTTCCGTTACGCGAATTTCATTCAAGTAGCTATAATAACGTTAAAAGAAATATAGAATTTTATAAGTCTGAAGAAAATGAAGCAAGGTAATCTCGATATATTTTAAATTATCTTTCATAACATTAGAAAAAAAAGACGCGTGTCATAATGCATGCATTAATGCCTAAATTAGTAACATTAATAGAATTTAAGATAAAATTTCGTAGAACTATCTACGATAAGATCTTTTATTTTTTATTCTTACATTTAATCGTTCTGATTTAGATCTCTACTATTGTCATGACTTCAATAATTGAAACGAGAATGTACGACAAGTCGTATTTAGCACGCGACAGTTTAATGAATTGTCCGATAAGCTGCAGCAGTACTTTTATGAGACCGTATATCTGTGCCAGAGTAGCTGTACGTAATCAAGCGCGAATAAGACTTCGCCTTAGGGAGAACGACCCTCGTATCGGCCATACGGCAGCGAGGATATTCTCGATTATTGGCGAATGTTTCTTACGGTACAAAGATCACCGCGAGGATGATTTCCCGCAATTTTCCTTTTCCTTTTTCCGCACGACACGTGATCGCAGAATCCTTGCTGACGTTGTTTCACTGTCCTTTACTGTCTTCCGCGTAGAGATGAATAAAACGAATGGCAGGAGAAATACGAAGGGGTGGCGAGTAAGGGCTCGTTTGGAGTGGCGGAAGCACGAAAGCAACCAGTAGAAAAATCTCACGGATTGTTGGGTCGCTCTGAATTTCTTAGTTCTCGCGATCGGGAGACGGGATGGCGTAATATCTATTGAAAAGAAACGGCGTAGTCGAAGAAAGGAAGCTGAAAGCAGGCAGGTGAAAGGGGTGGAAACATCTCAGGCGTGGGACGAAGGGAGAGAAAGAATGGACGCTCAATCGGGTTCGCAAAATCACCGACAATCGCGCCGGGAGAACGAGCCGGCATAGCTGAAAGGATGTAAAAGCCGAAGGTCGAATGTCGTAAGCATCCCGACCTCTGATTGCTACGAGAAAATGGAAAAATTGTTGATTCCCTGGAGCACGAGAATGTACCGGAAATATAAATTCCACCGCGAGTCGTTTCTCTATTCGTCATGAACTTCAGAAGGTAAACCTGACGAGTGTAAAATCCATCGCAGTTTTTCGGATACATCCGAATGTAGATCGTGTCAGTTTGATAACGTATCAACAGGTGTTAATACGATTGTTTAATTCACAGTGAGGCACGCAAAGCTTCGTTGAACACTATTCCATTCTGTTATGATCTTTTACGGTCATACAAATATTATTACCTAGCGATTTAGAATAAAGAAATTTTCAAATCATACAAAATTATAAATGATTTTCAGTATCGCGTCTTAATAATACTACCAATAATTTTTTTATTGTAATTGCTTTTCTCCCATACTTAATAGATTTTACGTCATTTCTATTTTTTTTTTAAATTTGGATACAATTGTAGTTTGTATTCAGTGAGACTGTTCATGCTCTATATAATTTGCTGGAAAGAACGTGTAATGATATTTTTTTATCAGTGCTGAGACACAGGCGAACTTGTTTTTCAAGGGCGAACATAGCCTGGCGATTTTGTAAAAATATTAATGATCGCACATTTCCACGGGACTCTAACCCTGACCGAGCGGTCTAAACACGGACCTTGTTAAAGCACGCGGACTTGTAACCCGCGGTAACATATACCGCAAGCGAACCATTGTTTCGAAAGAGTGGGAGTGCTCCTTTTTTTCTGCGCGCAAGTGATATAAAATGGCTCGGTTATCCCGGAAGCCGTTGCGAACGCGGCTAATTAGGCGAAATTCCACGAGTTCCCACAAGAGAATAGCCGCCTGATGAAAAAGAACACTCTCGTCGACTACGTACGTTACAAGAAACTGCGGTGATTAGTGCCAGAATTACGATACCAGGGGAGTCTAGGACCTACCTACGGAGAACGTCGAAGCTCCTTTATTCCGTGGAAAGAGGGACTATGCAGACGCGCGTTTCGCACAGACGTCGTTTACATAAAGGAGACAAGGCACGAAGATAGGAATTTATAAAAAGATGCTGTACATGAAAAATAACGTATACAGATATGCTGCAAGAGCTTTTCTCTTTTTGTAAATTTTTATGAATATCTTCACACGTTATATTATCATTAATGTTTCTTCACCATTAGTCGTTTAAAAGATTTATCGTTCAAAATGATTAACGAGAGCAATAAATCTGATGAATCCGACAAGAGTAGGTTAAATATTTTTTGCACGATTTGTTTGCTTATTACACAGTTAATCACTTTCCAGTTACATAGCTCGCGATGCAAAGTACAGACGAGTACTTGGTTTTAGCTGCGGCATTATACATCGATTATTCAAGACTTCTTAACCCCCATGGTTGCTTCTGTTAATAACGGCAATTGTCGTACTGGCTATTAGCTCATTATCATCTCTTATACTTTGCGCTCGGTCGAGTGCATCAGAGACAGTGACGCTTAGCCGCGTCGTAAAGGGCGGAAGCAGCACGTCGCGCACGTTAAGGCTCGGCTTGGTGTATCGATTTAAAAACATTTAAATTCCATAAATATCCAACGAAACGTTGAATAAGGCATGCGCGAAGCCAAAAGCCTCTCGCCTACCAGGAAGACGACGAGAGCAGAGATAACGTATGATAGAGTGCACTGTTGCATAAACCAAAAGCAGAGAAACTTTCGATAGTGGTGCGAGATAGTTCGAAGTAATCTTCGGGCAAGGCGAGCAACATCGCAAGTGGCTCGTCGCTTTAGTCACTTATTATTAAAGCATAGCGGATTAATCCTTTGAACTTTTTCACCGGTACGCACAACATCTCGATTGGAACTGTAAAGTAGTAAAATAAGAAAGAAAACTCTTTGTATTATCGCGACGTAAATGGAAAATAATTTACAGACGGATTGAAAATGAAAGTAAAAAAAAAAAAAACGTTCAATTACCGTCCAAATATCGTCAGTGTTTGTGCAATCCGCAATTTTTGGTGGCTGTTAATTGAACATACTTTTTATTGACCGATCGATTTAAATGACAGGTGTCGCTGTGACTCGTGGAAATATAAATTCGCGAGCAAGAATAGTCCGTTCGTATGCATTGTCAGGCGGTAGCAATAAACTGCTATCAACTATTCGAGAAGCTATCCGATGCACGCGGACGTCATCGAGAACCGGCATTAGGGCAACTTGATTGGAAAAGTCTATAACTGTGCCACGGGCTCGTTATCGCGAACGAGCCTGTCAACAGGTATAAACGAGAAATCGCGGAGCATCGGAACGGAAAAAGGGCAAAAAGGGATGATCGGAAGGAGAAAAACGAGAAGCGCGGAGAAACGATTCGTCGTGTAGTAGCGAGGGGTGGCGAGCCGAGCCCGAAACGACCAGTAAATACGACTGACCCATGGTTCGACGATGGGTGCATCGAAAACGGATGGAAGGCGAGAGGGCGGAAGTGGCGGGGATTGCCGGGCTGTGATCTAGAAACTGCAGGTAATAGATTCAGTCGCGGGACGAGAGGATCGAGGTCGGAATCGGATCCCTCGATGGAAATAGGAATCTAGTGCCGGAGGACGCAGTCGGCGCGAGCGGTGTGGAGAGAAGGGGTCACAGCCCGGGAATAAATCATTTCTGATTTTAATCAAACCGGGAAAACATTCGCCCGGTTCTACTCGACGGCCCGCGCTCGTTTTGTCCAACGTTATTTCGCGAACAGCATGCGCTCGCCGTCATCATCCGCGCCTTGACCTTTTCTCTCTCTCGTTTGCGCTCGCGTACAACCGTGAGGCTCAGAAGGAAAACGAGCGAATAGTGGAAATGGCGTCATTTATTGAAAGCTCCAGATGAGTTAATGAAAGGGAAAAGAAACTGAGAGCACACAGAATGCTATGTCGTCGAGTTTGAAATTTTCAATTAGCGCACGCGAATACAAAACCATACAAATGACAATTAATTCTTTAATTGTGAAACGAAAAATGCAATGAACGGGCGGAATTCTATAGTGAGACGATATACTGGATTCTTTAATCATGAAATATGAATGTGTTATCAAAATTGAAGGAAATCACTGCATTGATGTCTCTGTTTTTCAGGAATCCTTTACTGCATACATACCTTTTAAAAATCTTAGCCAAAGTGTATTTTCATGGATATATGAACGTATTATTTTCGATTGATAATATCTCTTGCATAATATGCGATGCATACAGAAACTCGGTTTTATTATTTGTTTGCATATCTTTATTTAAAGCTTTGTCAGCGTTATCTAACTTATGAATATTAATCACATGTTGCATTCTTATGAAAGTTGATTTGATTCCATGAATAAATTATTATTGTCCACTGTGTTGCGAATTATACAATTTTTAGTACAACAATATCTCTAGTAAAATTAACTGTACACGCACGAATGAATCGTAGAAATAATAATTATAAAAGTATATTCTGTTATGATAATACATTTTTTTATGACATGTCTATATTCATGATTGTTAAATTTTTGAAATATCATCATCAACCAATATCTATTTACTCCACAACTTTTGTAAAGTTTAACAAATCAAAAACTACAATTGTTAGATTTTATTTAATTTCCACAATAGGAAATAAAACATTTGTAAACAAGTTCCGACTAACAAACCAGTTGAACCGAATACTATTTTCTATACGATATGTCAGTATTGACAGTATTAACTAGCAGTATTATGAAAGCGTATTGTGTATGTGTGTGTACGTGTGGGTATGGAAAAATACGATTGAACTTGGAAGCCGCGCCACCGGCAGAATAATAGTATCATCTGTGTCGAAGAAAGAAGAGAACTCGATAGCAAAGTAATAATGCGGATAATAAGATAGATCTTGCTTTGGTAAAGAATTGATATAAAAATGATGTAAAGAAGCCCCTATAAGATGCAGAACAACTGCGCGGCAACAACAGCACGATCTTTTTTCATCTTTCTTTCTTCGTCGTGAACGGTTCGCAAACGCGTTTCAAGGCGAAACGGAGGCATCACAAGAAAATCGTTTAAGCACTGCATTAAGCGGACTGACCAGCTATTAGCATGGGTAATGGAACGACACGATTGTTTTCCATTCGGTCGCACCTTGCCATTCGTGGAGGACCTCTCCTGGCTGGCTTTGTTC
>VBVR01003373.1:0-17930 GCA_011638315.1 Tetramorium parvispinum
AGAGATACTTTGTTGACACTGTGTCGAGTTAAGTAATTTCCAATTTATTTACCGTTCACTCACGCCGGATGTAACGACACGCGTTTGCAGGCGCTAAGATAACCGACGAACGTAAATACGTGAAACGTGTGCAACGAGCACAGCGAAAATCGCGTGTATTTTAATTACAATACTGAAAAAGAATTTTGGTTAAAAACGGACGAATCAGAAAAATTTTGTAAACGTGATCAAATATTCTGGTTCGTATATTAGGAATTCTGGTTATTACAAAGTATTGAGTTCTATTGTAATAACCAGAATTTCTATTATATGAATCAAAATACTTGATTACGCCTACAAGATTTTCTGATTCGTCCGTTTTTAACCAGAATTTTTTTTCAGTGAAAGAATAACACAATGCCGAAATAAATCACTACAAGAATTTTCAGCGTTTTTTTTATTTCTCGATTGTGGGAATTAATATGAACAAAGAAGTTTCGTTTTCCTGTACAGCGTCATTTTTCGTAATCTTCGCCACCTGCTCTTAACGGCAGAAACCAACAGCTGTCAATTCCGCGAATGCATAATGCAATAACAAAGTATTCCGTTTTATTTGTCTATCTGCAAAACTCGCGAAACGTAAAATGATGTTGTCTCACACACCCTGGTTAGGTTGGTACGGTAATCTACAAATTCATTATGCAAATAGTACACCGTCACCTTTTCACGAGCAATCTATTATTATCGTAATTCTGTAGAAGACAAAAATATGCCTAACGCTCTCTTCCTCTCTCTCTCTCTTTCGAAAGAGAGAGGTGCTTCAGAAAGCACTTGAGTACGAGGATAATAAACGAACGCTTTTTTTTTACGAGTCGCGATAGCGTGAGAGAAAAGCTACGCGCGGTCGTATTACCCTCGCATCTTACGTAACAAACTTTAACATAAAATTCAGGACTCTTCGCTCGCGTGTCTCATTACGGCTCCTTGTTCCCGCGTGGAAAAAGTTTCTCACGAGAAACGTACGTCTCCTTCGATAAGCCAATCGGTCTCATAGGGCCGCTCTCTTTGCCCCGATTTTCCAACGCGGCCTTGTGCGGCCGAAAGGTTTACTACGCGGGCCAAGTATCAGCCGTTAAATCGTGTTTGTCAGCGAAGTGAAACTGCGCGACGCACGGAGTAAACCGCAATACAGAGTGAATCGTAAAGCACGCATTATCTCAACATATCTCGACGAGAAGGAGAGAAGGAAACTTCCAAGTTCTATTCTGACGTTTCTTTTTGTATTCTTAAGACCGTCGTTCGCGAAAAACAAATCAGTTGATATATGCGTGCAAAAGTTTCAACTTACCTTTGTATTTTTCTATTAAAATGTTGTCTCTTCCCCACTCTGACGAAATGAAATCATAATTAAATTTTCCATTTATCGGGAGTTACAACAAAATTTATACAGATAAGACGAAAGTATAGGTATAAGTATCGATAAGTATAAGGTGATTTTATCATTTGTGTAAATTCAAGGCTGGGTCGTGGATATATATTCTTAGATGCTGTACGAGTTTCTACGTGCAAAAGCGCTAATCTCGAAAGCATCGGCAGCACTAAATCGTTTTGCAACTAAAGTAGAATAAAATTAAGACGTGGTACAGAAGTAAGAGACAAGAGTTTCCTGCTGCGAGAGCAAGATATGCGGAGACGATAGCACATATGTGCGAAGAATTTCTTAGATATGCCTACAAGAGAAATGTGTTGAAATAACACATTTCGACTGTATTTTAAACGCATATCTTTCACTAAAATTTGTATTTTATTTTAATATTTAACAATTATTTAATTTTCTTCCTGAAATTATCAACACATTATTTTGTCGATTCTTGAATCGATAACATAGATGATGGTCAAAAACATGCCAATTGCAATATATTTATATCATTAATATACCATTTATTTATGAGAAAAATTGACAAATATTTTATAAACGGTACGATTTCCAATAGAATTCAAGAACTAAAAACGATACATTCTGCGACATTCTTTAAAAATAAAACTCCTTCGACAGGACCAATTAATTAAATGATTTAAAAGATTTTAAAAAGTAGCATTATAATTATGCGTTTAAAATTAAACGAAACTTTCTCCCTGTTAACTCCAATCTTTCCTGCGTGACTCGAATTTTTCGCCTTCCTCGACGCACGACGAACGCGCGACCAAATTCCTGTCTGCATCGTTGATCCAGGAGCAATGGCCGTGCTTTTCTAACCGGGACTCATTTCGCCGATAACTCGCGGAAAGGAATTCCGCGTCGCGCATAACGCGCGATCGGTTATTCCAGCGTTTCCATCAATCCGACACGGTGTACGAACACTGAAATAAATCCAGAGAGAACATGACGCTGCGTCCGTCGTGCGATCCAGGAAATATCAACTCTCCCGAGACGAATAGCGAGATCGTGTAAGAACACAATGGGCAATATAAAACAGCGTGCTCCAGACCTGTCGGCGTTGCCTTTATGTATGAATTCCTCGGCCAATGTCGTAGATTTCTCCTTAATAGGAATGTTATGACACGCATCAGCACTTACAATAGATTAAAAACACGGAAATTGAAGCGACTCCAATTTCAGAAACAACAATAGCGAGATCCCATTTTATGAATTATCTCAAGTTTTGCAAAACAAAACCTCAATTTAGGTTGCCTTTCAGTATTTAAGATAAAAAGTTAAGATTTACAACAAAACCGCGCAATCAAATGATTATTAAGGAAATCTCAATTATAAATTCATTAGACAACGCGACCAAAAAGGCTCAATGCAAAGCTTAGTTTGATTATAGAAAGTGCAGATTACATCAGTCAAGTGTTGATGATTCCTGTAGATTTTCTTTTTTTAGATATTCCTGCGATGGGTATTTCATGACTTGTTTTTTTTTTGCGTTTGCTGTATCAGGGAGCAAGCGTCCGGCGGAATTGTTCATCCAACGTTTTTCCCATGGTGCACGGTAGATTAACTTGGGCGACGAGGCGCTCGAAAATCATTGCCGGCCCGCGGACACGATACTTTTACTTACAAATTGGTATTTTATCGGTGTTGGTAATAGAATGCCTCCCATCGCGACGTCACGTCGACGCGCGATCGCGTGAGAAAGTCGCGAATGAGGTAAAACGCCTGGTTGTTGGATGAAAATGATTGCATCTTTCATAATTTAATGGAAATTATTGAAAATTCCGCAAGGATCGCTAGACCTAATTAAGCATGATTATTACAGAGATTTAGATTAGACGATCGCGATGTGCATTCATCGAGAATGTGATTACGTTTCTTATTAATATATGTTACGAAAGTTATATATGGTACGAAAGTTCTATTTGCATTAACGCTAAAATAACAGAAATATTACAATCAATCAAGATACAATAGTTGCAAATTGTTGCAATATCTTGAGAATTCATGTTATTTTTTAAATTAAAATAGAAAAGATGTAAAAATAAAGAAATGAGAAATCTGTTGAATTGGAAAAGTATACTAATCGCGGATTTATGTCGGCAAGAGAAACGGTATCATAAAAATTGATGAAGTACTGCGACGCGATATGCGATATTAATTATCGTAAGCATTTGAATATAATACAATATAATTTTAGAAATTACCGATAAATAATTTATCGTAATTTAATTATGTATACGCCAACACAGCTTATTTTTCCGCTGAGAAAGCATTTTCGCCAGCTAATTGATACTGACATTCAATTCTGTTTTATCACCGTGAGTTGTTTTCGCCATGTTCATGCCAATATTTCCGCTTAAAATCGCTTCGTGTATATTACCTTGTCCGGGAGAAGGGAGGGGGGGGGTGATATACGGTAGCTACGCGAAATAGCGTTGCGCTTCAGGTATCAATATCAATATTTATACATTCGCGTTCGGAACACGATGTTAAATCTCGCGATACGTTATCGATGCGGCGAGCGTCTACATTACAACATATATGCACGTGCATTATTGTGATTCAACCATTTCCCGTGCGTTGCATACGTATCTTGCATCTTTTATAAACGACGCTTTGTTCGCTTATCTGCCTGCCGTCGATCGGTAATAGATTAAATCGAAGTTCGCTGCGCGAAAAGATCTTAATTTCCTATTATTGCGTAGTTCGACACGATGCGCGCGATGTTCGATATTTTAGCGCTGATAAATATACGTATATAATCTTAAGATATGGATATCCAGACGCATCTAAAGTGCCCAATAAAATAATACATAGCAAAAATTGTCTTATTACGATTTCAAATGAAATATAAATTCCGCTGGATGATAATCGGGATCCAAAAGATATTAAATTACGCAAAGAATGTAATGTCTAATTAAATGTATATAGGTATACCAAGTTTGGATGATTTCGAAAACAAGACAATCCTGGGAATTCCCGGTCTGCAGGAATGCTGAGAGTTTTTCATGTTAATAGGACTGTACAAAGCACGTGACTAACTTTCATTTTTACGCATAAGAATAATTTTAATATATATATATATATATGCGATATCTCTATATTAAGATACATATTCATAGAATAACATCTATAAATTTTTCTAGAGATACACAGAGATCTTTTCTCTTTTATATTCGCCCGTAGTCGACGAACGTTTGTCGATAGAGCGTATGTAAGCGGAATAAACTCGATGTTTCTGGCGCCGAGAGGCGTGAAACCGACGTTTGTCATCACGAGCCAAAAATATATTACGTGATGGCATGGATTAGAGCCTCTCTCTTTCCCCCCACTGAGGGAAAAAAGTTTCCTCGGGCCACGTGGGAGTTGGACGAGCGCATTGTGCGTCTGATCTCACGTATGGTTCACGAGGCAGATTTTCTCACGCCGCGCGAGCGATCTTGAAAGTAATATTACGCTGTGCACTTTTTGATTTAGTAAGGTAGCCAGGTCACGATCCGCGGATAATGGCGGTGCTATGCTGATTAAATTAGATAGAGACACCGCGCTTTATCGATAATCAGAATAAGAGACGCTGATAAGACTCTTCATATCGGCATCGATACGGCGATTTGAATAGATAATCTGGTTTTTCGATAGCTTCGAAGTTATTTATAATTATGACATGTTATGATTTCTTATTTGCTATTCTGCTTATAAACTTATCTTGTTTTTAATTATTGCAATTTGAAATTAATGGATTTCCAAATTAGATTACTATTGCTACTAGCATATGTTAAAAATGTCACGATTTAACATTGTCATAATTTATTCGACATTTTTTTGTTTATTAAAAATATTTGTGCATTCCATATTTTTAAATTTCGCGTGATTTGAATTATCTTAATTTCTTTTAAATCTTTGAAATGGAAACTAACTTATAGAATCTTATTTATGTCTATAATATTTTTATTAAATTGATATTTTTTTGTTAAATTCTTTCCTCTCTAGAGACGCGTTAATTATTAGAATTTTTGTAAAAATTGTAATGAGATGGCAAAAATAAAGAAACAAAAACATGTGAGTAATTATGTCTAAATACCGACTTAAATTGCGACGCAACTATTTTCTCTGTGAAATTCGTTTGAATAAAGCATCGCCTGGAAAAATTGTATAATCGTGACAAAAATTCACTCACTTTATGATTTCGTGGCGCCCTCGACAGGTTGCTGCGTCCGTTAATGAGAACATTGTCGTTGAAAAACGACACATCGCAGGGCGACGGTGGACCGCCGATTTCCCACTCGGCATCGTCGGTCGTAGATGCATCCAAAGTAGCATCGAGCACTATAATGCCACCATCACCAACCTGTAAAAAAAAACGATAATATTAGTAAAAAAACATAATGAGTTTCAAACAAAATTATACAGAAATATTACGATAATTTAAAAAAGATAAACGAGATATGATAATGTTTCAAATATATTTCAAAACACACATGTCTTCTTTTCCTGTACTAAAGAATTTGAAAATTTATTCACTGCATAAATTCTGATATAATAAAATGTAATTGTAATTCTAAGATTATGTGCCCTCTTTTCATAAATATATGAATAATTTTAAAGTTACTAACAATATCACTTCAGTAATAATTAAATATAAATTATTAAACTTTGCTTTAAAAAATTATTTAAACGTCACTACATGACTTTATCATCTGTTTTTAAATTAAATAAAAATCTGTCTAAATATATATCTACCGATTATTCAATCAATACAATTTTAAACTATTACTTTGATAAAAGAAAATAAATATGCACAAGATACTGCTATCGATAATTTTACTTTCTTGTTTATTCAATTCTCAATTTAACGAGAATTTAATGGAAACACGCAGTAAACGCCTTGTTATCTTGATTTTCAGTACTATTGTGAACAGAATTTTTAATGTTGTTTGAGTAAAGTCGACTTTTTCGCGGGTCACACGCGTAAACCTTTCCTGTTTGCGAATATATCGTAACATTCTCGTAAACTAGAACGTGCGCTGACGTTGGACTTGAACACAAATAAGCACACGTGCAAATACGCAATCCTCTACGATCCGAGAAACTCCCGCGGCGATTCGGGAAAGTTGTTTCCGCGTGAAAACATGAGGGTCTGCTCGAAAAAACACACCTTTTCCTAACCCACATTTAAAGTTAACGTACGCGAGACTGACAGCGACTAATTTACAGTTCGCATGTGTTTGACGTAAGCAGCAGCTTCCTCAACCTTTCGCTCATGGATATTGAACGGTGATATCCATCGCTGGATTTTATTTCACTTTTTGAAGATTATTGTTTAAAATTTCAAAAGTTGCACAATAAGTAAGTCTTTTATCAAGAATGAAATATTGTTTAATCAAATTGGAGTTTAATCGAATTGAATATTTCAGCTTAATCCTCATCTTAATTCCTAAAATTATACCCAAAAATCGACCGAGCATTGTTTTCAAATCTTATGTTAAAAGTTATGTTAAAAACATATTCAATTTTTCATTAATTATTATTAATGTTGTATTTTCATTGAAGATAACATCAAATTATTTAAAAAGCATAATTATAAAAATTGCAAAATAAAAGTATAGATAGTAAATACCGACAATATTTTTTTTCTTCGCTTCATGGAAATAAGGACTGTGAAGCGAAGAGATATCCAAGTACACGATCCGCATTTCCTGCATACTTTATTTATTTTTCTACTGAAAAGAAGACTGAAGGACTCGTTTTCCAACCAAGTATAAAATGTGTCATCGCAGTCCGGAAAAAAAAACTCTTCGAAAAAGTATTTTCGTTGCATGTACAATCGAGCGGAGTAAATTATAGTCTACAAGTCCCGCGATGTTTTCTCCGCGTACAATTGCAAATTACTCCCAAAGCGATCTTCGGAGGGCAAGGAGGGCAGGGAGAGAAGAGAGGATCTGTCCTGTAGGGTTTATTTTTCTCCTTTTGTTAACAATGTAGATGTTAACTGCGGGGACCGATTCGATCGTGCTTTCGAACGTGCCGTGACGACGGTTATACATTCACGCGAGACGTCAGTCGGTCATTACGGTTACCGCCTTTCATGACTCTCGTGAATGGGACATCCTGCCGAGTCGAAGAAAAGAGGGAAACGCGAAACGTGAGTGATACAAGGTAATATGGATAAACAACATCGAGCCGTCCTTCGAGGGAGGGCCTGTTCCCGGGCTGTCTTTCTCTCTTCGGTCGAGCGGGCTCCCTCGCGCGCGAAACAGGATATGCGAAAGAAATGCTATAACTCTGTCGCGGACTTTAGAATTATCTGGCATCTGTTGTCCGCATGGACATGTGTTTCATTTCTTCAAGATACGTCACATTTACTCTCGTTTACGTGGCATTTTCGAAATATTAAAATTGTCCGATAAGAATGTTAAGCAGCTACTGTTAAACTCGTAGTGGCAAATTATACTCAATTTAAGTTATTTTTAACTATTCCATAGGTCGCCACTGCTCTTATTCAATATTTCATTAATTTTGACTAACATAAAAGTTAAATTAGATAAATTAACAATATATTGAGTAAGGCTTACTTAATTACTCAATATGTCGCTAATTTTATCTTATTGTTTTAGTCAAATTAACCGAATATGTAGGAGCAGTGGCAATCCATAGGAGTGTACAGTGTATGGAGACCAATAAATACAAGTATAATTAATAAAAAATATTGTTAGAGGACCATTAATCTTTCAGAAAATATGGTTTTTAAATGCAGATATTTGATTTTTAAATAAAAATTTGCGCGCGATGATAAAAAAAATCATTTTTGAGATATGTCAAACGTCATGTCTGTAACAATTATATTATCGTGTAATTTTTTATGCTGGCATACAATACTTGAACCATCTTTAGTATTTTACGTGTTTTTGTGACGATATACATATAATAAATAATATTCTTGTGTGAAACTTTCGGTAAATTTCACGTTCACGTGTTGAGATCTGCGTGTGAAATTGAGTGGCCTTACTCGTGGATCGATTTCCGGTCTACTTCCGGCGATCAACGATTTTCGAAAGTGATTTTTTTTTATTTTGTGGTAATCTGCCTCGCTGCTCCCTTCTTCGTGTCGTACGACGATTTGGGTTGAACGTTCGTTAATCCAGAGAAAAATGCGGTCACGGATCATAAGACGCAGCCGCATTACGGACGAGCAACGATCGAGGCCGAGCAACATAATATCGGTATTTGAATATAAAACATGGAGTGTCGATACCATGTGCCGGTGAAATGTGATGAGCGAACAAATATGTAGCGATTCCGTGTTGAAAATCTATTATTTCCTTGCCTGATACGTACTTTGACAAAATCTATAATTTGAGGAAGTCCTAGATAATATTCACGTATTGTAAGTAAAAATGAACTCTCAGAAGTCACTTTCTCCGGAATACAGAAACTGGAGTCGACTTCCCGTCCAACAATAACACATCGGAATTCTTAAAACATAAGAAATTGACAATTAAGTAAATCTGGCTACTAAATTCATGTGATAGATAACATAATTTTATTTGCGCAAAATTATCAACTGGACTTTGTTTTAAGGTACTTCCAATTCATTTTAGTTATCCAAATATTTAATTTTAAAATAGCTGAGAAATAAAAAGCTTCATTAATATGTCGATCGAGAGAAAGTGCACATACCTTATAAAATTCTGTTTGACTTATAGTTTATTTTGTTGTGCTGCTATTAAAAAATTCTGTTAATAAATAGCGCATAATAAATAAAAATATTACTAATTAGATTCATATATTCCGTTGTGCCCACTTAGCCGTTTGTGAGTTGGACACAAGGAAAAAGATTTATTAACTTAAGCGCAAGCTTTCTATCTGCACGTAGATCAGGAGATTTCAGATTAGTAATTGTTTGTGATTGATCGCAACACGAGAAAAACGCAACGCGCAACATTCCCGCCAGAATATTAACTGCCGTAGATTAATGTGTCGGATTCATTACGCAGGTAATTCCTGTGGATAAAGTATCGTGAGAAAAACTGTGTACTCGGCATCTAGCGTATAATCTCGCATTACGCCCAGGCAAATGGGCGAATTAAATCTGACAAGTTGGCATTAACGTTAATGCGGAACGATTTAAATAAGCTGTCGATTGCTGTCGCGTGGTAATAATTAGTCCCGGCGGCAACAATGCTCTTCGTCGTCTCGGTACAGATTGATACATGTATACTATCAGCTTACGATCGAAACCGTGAACAGTGACGTTACGTTACTCATATATTTACCGTAATTATGCTCACACGTGCGTGACACCGTATCGCGGGAGGAAACTGACATGTACGAGTTTTACAGAAAAATAACGCTCAATTCGAATAAAATACTTGACTTAGGATAAGGTCAATAAACTAATAAAGGTCACTCTAAAAAGATACGTTGGTCCGGAAGTAGCTCCGGAAATACAAACTAAAGGTACAGATACACACATCCTGTATTTTGACACATTGCGAGTTCATATTATGTTGAGCTACAACACGATTTTCATCCATCAATCTGCTAAAAGCGATCGGACATCACATAGAGTAAGGTAATTGTCTGGTAATTAACTTTATACTAATCCTTTTCTTTCTTCTTAATTTTACGTTGTTGCCTCAAATTCTTTTGCTCTAAAATCACTCAATAAATTATATTTAACGTTCATTTATTAAACAAATAACTTTAATTTTAATAATTTTTTCTTTAAATAATTTTAACATTAAATAATTTTGTCAAGATTAAAAAATTTTAGTTATAAAACTTGTTAACTACGTCAACTAACGTAAGATCGGTAAGATCGGGAGTTCTGTAAGGTAAAGCGGACGTCTAAATGACATCCAGGCGAAAACGAGAGATGTCGGTTTAAAGAGACATCGGAAGAAAGCATTAATAAAGGAGGGAAGTTGCGGCAATGAACCTGAGGACGCGGTCTCTGACTCCATGAGAAATTCCCAGGACGGTTCTTTCCATTATTCTGGCCGCAGTGAAGTATCACTCCCGCAGGTGGACCTTGAACCTACGAGGAGAGACCATCGGTTGTCGCTTGACAGTCGCATGTGAATGCACTCTACGCAGGAGCACGCCTTATATACGCACGCGTTACGCTTGCACGTGCAGCGAGCGGATCGACGCGTAAACATCCTACCATCCTCCCGAGACACGAAATAATATTTGCAATATAACCGTAAAAAGCACGGGAAGTATGAATTCATCGGCATCATAACACGCGTTAACTAACATAAATGTATCTTAATTTGTTGTGAAGATGTATTGCAAAAGACTTCCAAGAATTCCAAGATTTCCATTATAATCACTGTTTTTAACTAGACATTCCGGAAGATTAAAAAAGAAAATGCTAATCGAGACAATAATTAAAAATTGTAAATAACAGATTATTATAAAATAAATTAAATTTTACAAATATAAATGGTTAATACATATTTTATTTTAGAAAAAACGTAATAATTGCGGAAATAAAATTGCGGAAACAATTTTAACATAAGATATTAAAACATTAAATAAAATATGACCGACTTTTATCGTGTATTATATACAATGTGCATATTTTCAATTAATATTTTTTTATTTATGACACAATACTTGGAATACTTGCGATATGTTGGAATCCGGTTCTCAGGAGGCTATTCTGATCCCCTTCCAACATAATGATACTTTCAGTACAAACAAAAAATGTTACTTGCTTACAATCAAGCGTTATCAATTTAAATCGTTGCAATTATGTTAATTGCAAAAAGTATTTTCAACAAAGGTAGTGTGAGGTTTGCAAACTGAACTTTCTCAGATTATCTGATTACTTAAAGTCGCAGGCAATGTCGGGATGTGTCTAATTGAAAATTATCAGAAACTTACTGCACGGCGTTGTAATCGTTTTCATGCGCGTACTTCCTTTCAGTTTTACTGTTCACCCCAACGCTCAACGAGCTCATTTCCTCCCTCGACCTCTGATCCGGTTCATGGTCGGTCACATTCTAAGTCTTTCAAAGCATTTAACGCTTAAGTTTCAGTAATTATTTAAAAATCAGCATCCATTCTATTGTAATTATACTTCATTTTTAAAATAATTTTGATCGCTCAAAAAAACATCGTAATAACGTAGATGAACGCTGGTCGATATTCAAAAGTTTTTTCATTACCAAATATTTTTACATACATTTTTCTGAATGTATTTAATCATTTTACAAAAAATTTTAATGATAAATATTTTCCTAAAATAAAATCTATGACTTTATAAACACTGAATGCTTCACACTTATTAAATTAAGATAAAAAATTATTATAAATAATAGAGAAACAAGAGAAGCAACGTTTATCTTCTGCATTTTCTAAAAAAATTATCTTTTTTAATTATATTAACATTAATTTAGATAATTACATATAACTATATACAATTGTTGTGAAAACACAAAATAAAATAATAATGAAAAATATCTCTTCAAGAAAAGAAAAAGAAAAAGAAAATTTCGAAAAATGTACCATTTAATTTCAAGAAATAAAATCGTAATAAATCGTATATTTTGTGATCCGATGACCATGCTTTCTATATTTAGTCGCAGTGACCGGAACTACTTCCCGCCTACCCATGAACTTTATTAATGCGTGTAGCGTTTCGTCAGCGAGGGATCAATTTACATGAATCATCCTAAATGCGCTTAGTCAAATCGATCAAAGTTTGCTGCGGAGTCACACTTTCTCATCTTTCAGTTTATCACTGCCGTACATGCCGATACAAAAAAAATTATGCTTTTCACCGGCCAGAGGCCTTGATTCGTGGAGCAGTGGTGTTGTGCCATCCTCGATTCATCTCTCGATAAATCATTCGATGTCGCGATATCGCGCATTAACTGAGTAGATAATCGAAATTATCACAAGTAGCAGCCGATGCCGCTTTTATTGCTCATTGTTTGCTACACATATCTTCATCTGTTGTAAGTCTGTTACATTACCAGTTCTTTGAGAAGCCGTTATGCGTCTATATATTCGATAAGAACAATTCAAACTTTGTGAAGGAGATATATTATGAATCGATATAAAACTGTAATTAAGCTATAATTATTCGTTGTACTTAAGAATGTAATGACAATTGTATTCTTCGCTGACCTGAATTATGATTCAAACTTTATAGCATTACGGAATCAAATACATTGGTGAAAACATAAGATTTGTCTATTAACGACTATATAATTTTTCGATATCTTATGATGTCTCTTAATCAATCTTATGTTTATTTTGAAATACTCGTAAATTTGTTATCTTAGAGAAATCCTTAACACCATTCTTAGATAAAAAAATTTTTCCACTGCTATGATTAAACTTTTATTATTTTTATGTCGTAGCTTTTAATATTTATAAATCGCGTACATCTTACTTTCAAAAAATATAAATTCTATAAAACAATTACGTTAGGCAATTTCAGGCCTTTTATGCAGTTTTCTTGTGGTATTATAGGTGGTATTATAAATTTGAATCTTAAACGCACATCGTAAATTTTAAGAAGATGCAGCTGTAAAATTGATTTCAGCAAGATTTTCGAATCTTTATTCAAACCACTTTCAAAACGAGTGACGCGCGCACATAACCACAACATAAATTCGCGAATTCGAAAGTATTACCGATCATACGAGATAATACAGGATACTGATAGAATAATCCTGTTGCTGTTTCGCAGGAATGGAGCTCGGTCAAGGTCAAACGAGGTCAGGCATCTTGAATTTCACCGAGGGAAACCCTTTCACGCCCGCTCACGATGGAGAACGACAAGATTTCACCATCGCGATCGAAGTCGTCGAGTGAAGTCTTGCCCCGGGGAGGAAGGAGGAGAGGATTAGTCACACGGAAATTAATTAGTCCAATTTGAGATGAGAAAAATACAGCAGGTGCCGAAAGGCGTAGGCCATTCGAACGTGAAATAAAAATATATGTGTTCCAAATAAAACAAGTCTGTGAAATTGACCCTCTGAAATGTAATTGTTACAAAATTAATATGGCATCTAATTGTCCACAAGGTGCTCATAAATAATCGTTTTTTATCCAACTTGTGGACAAATGGACAATCGAAATCCATATAATTTAAAAAAAATGCACTTAGGAGGATGCTAATAAGAAAACTTTTGTTTATTTTTAATTTTTTTGAAAGATAAATAAAAATAATTATTTAAGGATCAATGTGAACAAATCGTGGACAATCAAATGCCGTATCAAGTTTGTAAAAATTCATATTTTGGAATGCCAATTTCACAGATCTGGAATAAACAGAACTTAGACTATCCTAATTTTACATACTCCAGAGCGAGTATATAAAAATATTCTGTATTAATACGAGCTAACTAAAGATCGAAGATCAATATTGCTTTCATCATATTATGTCATATTTGACACTAACGTGTTGACGGATAGTGACAACCATAAAGCCGTTATGTAAAATCGATTTTGTGATATGAAGAGACTGGTTCCGTATATTTCCGAATTATGTCATCCTGCCGAAATATTTGGTTATATTCTAACGTGTCTTTGTATTTTTAAAATAAGAAGTTGAAGGTAAATTTTCATAAATTTATTAAAGTATTCAACAGAAAATTTACGTTACCAGTTTGCACGGTGAATCAAACGGATGTATGCTAAGGTTATCGAATTACCGGTATTGAAATTACGAACATTCATACAATTTATGTGGATAAGCATGCTATATTTAATAACTACATTGTAAATTGCAGATACAATCTAAAGAATTATGAAGCACAGTTAATTAACGAGTTAACGGCTCTGTTAATCCAATGAATATTGTCTGAACGCGTAATAATGTTATATACGAATTCAATTATTATAGATCACTGCTTTTATAAGGAAAATAATGCGGCTAATATCTCAAAGAATGGTACGTGGAGGTTGATTACATCGCAAGTGGAATAACCGGTTTCGAGCAAGAAGAAATATCCGTCAAAATCATAACAAGGACATAGAACAATTTTTTAAATTAATAAAACAATAAAGAACTTCATTAGATATATTAAATTGTAATTCTATGTATAAGGTACTTTAATCATTTATCGATTCATGTATATCGAAATTACTCTGCGTGATCCAGCAAATAAGAAAGTATGATATTTTATAGAAAAATATTAATAAAGTTATATTATAAAATATATATTTTTATAAGCAATTAAAAACGAATTTGAATTAGTTTTTTATCCAAATATTACGTTATTATCTTTGAATATCAACAAAGTTTTTTACCCAATAGATATGATCTCTTTTTAACTGTGCGGAGAAATTAAAAAAATAAATATAATATATATTTAATAAATATTAATAAAAAAATCGTCCGCTATCATGTATGTTGCGTGCCAGTATGATAGCAGCTGCAGATGCTGAATTGCAAAACGTTCGCTCGAGCGTGATATTCCTTATAGAAGGCCAAGTGAAGAAGCAAGCCTGAAGGATGCTAACGGACTTTGTGTTCTTCTACTGGGTGTCCCGGTTGCTACTCTAGGACGGCCATATACGAGAAGAGATCCGCATATTATGTCGTGGAATGTTACCGATCTACGAGTTTCTCCCCTCTTTCTCCGATCCGATCTCTCTATCGCTCTTATGATCATTAGATTTCTCGGAGTCAGAGATTTGTCAGTCAACAAATCCGTGATTATTTCTTTTGGAATAACAGTAAACAGAAATCAAGCGACCGATCTAATTTCTACGAATAGAATGAAGCAGACCGATTTTAGCAATAAATCATACTGACAATCAAATCGGCTAGTAGCTTTAATTGGAAAACATTGTACAGAGGAAATACGTGGACAAAAATAGCAATATAACCAGAATTTGTCAATAGGCGCGACAAATTATCAATAAGCGATAAGATAAAAATTGATTTCTTCTTTGGCGACTGAAATTATCAGAGACACACCGTAACATATTTATATCATACAAAAAGTTCCTTCCTTTCGCACGAGCATGCACTTTAAGTGAACTTAAATGCCGAGAGAATAAACGTTGAATTATGAGATACCGTAATAATTACCGAATAAGAGGATGTCAAGGATATCCTCTCTCCGAACTCAATCGCCGTAATGCAGTAGAAGTAAGATAGTAGTCAATGAAAATCCGTAACTAGTAATACATATCGTCGTTAGAACTTTACATGTTGGAAAATGTTTGACCAATTATCTCGTAAAATTAAAAACTGCTTTTAATTTTAACATTTAAATCCAATTTCTTTTTTGTTATCAAATTATTCTTAATATCTAGATAATTTAGAATTATACAAAAAAAATTAAATTTAAAGGGGAATTTTATCAAAATACGATGAAAGAAGGAGAATATGACTAGCGCTAATAATAAATTGCTGATATTCAATATCAGTATCGTTTCACGGTGAGTTTTTAATTTCTGATCGATAAATCGACAACACATGACTCATAGAAGTGCGATCGCGAGTGACCCATGTTTATATAAGGATAAAGCTTGTGACACACACATAGCAAGTGCAACAACATTGTACAATCACTTTATGTCACTGTAGGTGAAGCTAGTTTGCAATTTTTTTTTGTCATAAAATGCGTAGATTAAAAAAAAGTAAATTAATCTAGAAGCTAAATCGAGAGTGCTCTTTTTCCGACTGAATTCGCTACGGTTCGCACAAATTATGCGTCATTAAACGCTCCCATGAATACATCAGAATGACTCGGTAGCTAAAATCAATGACTTACGAAAGAAGAAAAGTGATTGCTTCCGTCTTGTAAATTCTATTAATACGAATAGTATACGAAAAAGTAGATTGTGTAATATAGAAACTAAAAATTAAGTTTCTCTTGGTAATAAGATAATAATAACTTTATGTTTGTCATTTTTAATATGTTTCAATTTCTCTCCTTCACTTTTTCATGTATTTGATATTTATATGCTTTTATATATATATTTAAATTTTTATCATTATGTCAAATTGTTTCCTTAAAATAAAAATATTTATTCGTTTATAAATCTTTAATACTTTTTAATGCAATCTTCAATCCCTTTTATTTCAAATCTTAATAGCATTCTTGCATATAACAAGATATTTAAATTAATTAAATAACATTACGCATGTTTAAGCTTTTTTAATTGGTGTCTAATTATAATGTGAAAAATGTAAAGATAAACTTTCGATTATTTTTTGGATTTTGAAATATTATTTTTTCTTTCATTGATTATTGATTATCTTGCAATTGCAATGATTGCTTTACGAAAATTTCGGTTAATTAAAATTCTTAGATTTGTAAAGGCTAGTCATCAATATATGTTTTTATATTTTCTTGACTCTTTCACCGACACAAGATATGAGTAGCTTGAAAAAAAGCACTTTCACTGTTAAATTTTATGGGCATCACGTATACAAATAATATCTCTTTCTTCTTCTACATCCTTACTCAGCTTAATTAATACACAAAAAACAACAAGCATGTACTTTCCCTCTGGAGAATTTTAAGGATATTATGAAAAATCCTAATAAAGTTTTAGACAAAAAGCTTGTAAATATGAGTGTGTAAACGGTTTCACTACACACGATATCAACTTCTTATTTTTACTTATTTGATGCGATATAAAAACATAGTGATACCACATATCGGTTCCCGGTTTCCTTCCAAAAGAAGAACGCCGACAAGAAATTATATCGCTACATGAAAAAGGAGGAAAGCCAATGAAAGGACGCGGACGGAAGGAGGATATGGCGTTATCACGGCGGTTTTAAACTAAACAGGACGTTGCACTAACATTCGACCGGATGATAGTCAGCTGACGTATGTATATACACGCCGATCGCCTTTGTTTAAATTCCTTTGGAATGTCCTAGTTAATAATTATGCATACCATGCGGATGATGTACGTATACATACTGTATATGAGCTTGCTGTACTGCGGTTTTGCTAAAATATATAAAAATTAAGCCAGATACAGATCTAAAAATAATTATATTGCACCATCAAAATAATTATGTAGGATGCTCAAGCATGACAATAATGTTGTAAAAAGTTTTGACATTCTAGCAATTAGTTTGAACGTCCAATATAATTATTCAGATAATTTAATAATTATTTTCTACATCAGGCTTAACTTTAGTATACAACCATTCTCTTTTCGGTTAATAATTATATTATATATTTTATTTACACATTAGATTATTATCATAAAACAAGTAATAGAGTATCGTAAAGTATTACAGAAATGTATTAAATAATGTGTTAAATATATATTATTGAAATATATATTTTGTATCGAAACAACGTTAATACAGAAATACAAAGTGCTGTGTGTGTGAAGCTGGCGTATCATTTGGTGGAAACTCACTAATTATTGAGAGTTCTGGGTAGATTTTCAATGGTTCTATAGTTCCTGATAGATAAAAGTATTATATTTTCCAAGTAGGTACGAATGTATTTAATCGCTTTCTGAAGAGTTCCGATGGATATTGTTATTTATTTTTTATCTGTCTCTTATA
>VBVR01003374.1:0-17929 GCA_011638315.1 Tetramorium parvispinum
AACGTGCACATTGGCTATGTAGTTCATGTGCACGTTTTCTGACTTCCGCAGAGGGCGTATCGTCTTCGCGGATCAGCTAAAATCGGGCCGTGTCGTCTGGTGTCGTCTCTCAGGCTTCTCTCTGGCCGCTCTATACTTTTTGAAGAATCGCGAAGCAAAGTGCGGTGACGAATTATTCATAAGTTGAGTTTGTGTTGCACGTATCTCGCGAATTACCGCAAATCTAAAATCTCTCGGAAAAAAGCACAATGGCATCAATGCAAGAGAGTAAGTTCCGCTTGCAATATTCTTCAATGCCTTTAACGAAATATGTTTGATGTATAGGTTAAGATTGTATTGAGATGTTATATCGAGTCCTAATCAATGTTTTGGTTTTAAATCAATGGATCTCAAATAATTTCATTCTATATTTGTAACTTATGGAACCTTATAATTATATTAATTTCAACTACTTTAAAAAGAAATGGATCCTTTGATAGATGCTCGGCATAAAATGAGATTTCGCTAACCTAACCTGTAAAGGCAAACAAAGAATGTAAATAAAAAATTGCTAGTATTAAGTAAAAACCCTACTTAGCTTTTTTAATATAAAATGTATATTCCAAGATGAATTTTAACAGAAAAATAAAGAAAAAAGTGAGAAAAAAGAATTTAGATAATATGTTAATATTAGCAATTTTTTTCTTGTGACTACTTACAAAATTAACTTTATTTAATAAATTTTATAACATTTTCGTGTGATATTATCTAATGAAAGAAAGTTACACAGTAATCTAATTAAGAAAAATTTCAGGAATGAAAGTCAAACGTGCAAACTCAAACGACACATGGTCAACGCGAGAACAATTATGTCTCGCATCAAGCGTGCTGAAATCTGGGGATCAGAATTGGATGAGTGTGTCCAGATCGTTGAAGCCGTTTGTCGAGAAAGAACCGCTAAGGCCCGCTGACTGGTTCTCACAAAAATCATGCGCCATGCAATATGCATGTCTACTGGAGAACGCCGACACGCCGAAGAGGAAGAAACGGGAGAGTGGCGAGACCACTAGTGAGTCCATCGTCAGAAAATTAACACAAGAGAGAATAACCGAGTTGAGCCAGCTTCTGATCCGTCAGAAGGAAGAGTATCTGCAACTCAAGGCAGATATAAACCACCTCAAGTCCAGTACGGTGGGCGACGAGAAGCTGGAGAGAATGTGGCTCGATATACAGCAGGAGGAACGCGAGATGGAGCAGAAGGCACGGACCCACTTGACCTGGCTGGCGAAACGTCAACAGCAACAGAAACAAGAGATGAGTTCGCCGTCCGTCGCGGCTTCGATCGTGAACCAGACTCGTAAGCAGCACACGGAAGGCGTGACAGAGGTTGTGCAGGAATCCGCCGCGACGGACTCCATCTCGGTGGAGAACGACGAAGAGAAGAAAAGCAACAGGGGCGGCAGATCTCCATTGCTGACGAGTCTACTGAAATCCCCCAGTCCGACCACCCAGACCGTACAGTCCTTTCCGTCCACTCCCGTTCAAGTGAGCTCGCCAACCATTACCAGTCTGCTCGGGTCTAGCCCCAAGATGTTGAACGCGCAACTGACGCAGAGCGTGTCGCCGCAGTTGCAGCAGTTGGTGTCGACGGCAATAGCCAGCGCGAATGCGACCCCGGAACGGCCGTCCGTTGGCGCTCCCACGCTTTCTATGTTGCTGGAAATGCCAGCGAGCACGCAGAGAGGACCTCTGCCGAATCTGCAAACGGCATCTCCCAACGCGATCGTGTCCCATGCACAACAACAACAGACAACCGTGGCTACCCCTGCTACCCCTGCTACCCCTGAGATGCGCAGTTTTCAGCAAGCTGTACAACCACAAGCCCAAGTTCCGCAAGTGGCTATCCAGAAGGAAGCGACGACAACGGTATCGACGACAGCTCCAGTGACTCCCATCGCTCCGCCAAACATACCTGTATCGGAGAACATGGTACAGATAATTACAGATCACATAGACGTGATACGGAAAGACATAATGGCGGACGTGATAGATAAGGACGAGATAAACGACATCATCGACGACATTGAGGAATTGATCAAGGAAGAAATCACCGGTAGCCCACAGACACTGGACACAAGCGGCTCGACCAAGGGCGTGACGACGACGACGACAACGGCGGTCATCAGCGGTCTTGCGAGTGTGCCTCCACAAGCGACAGAAATACCGATAGCAACAACGGGACCAAGGCCACAGCCGAGAGACGTGGACGAGGCCGTGTCGATGTCTGATTCGCCGCAAAGCGAAATGGCGATCGAGGAGATCGACTCTAGTACCTCGAATATTGCCGAGATTATCGGGACTGTAGCCATAGATCCGCAGGAACCCAAGATAATCGTCGCTGAGATCGTGAAGACCGTATCAAACACAGAAACCAAATCCGAGACGAGTACATGTGAAAAAACGACGACTTTGACAGAGAAACTCGTTTCGAAAGTAGAAATCAATGATGAAGAGACTAGTAAGGATACTCCAATAGAGGAGAAACAACCGGACGTTGAAGCGAAACCCATGGACGCTGCATCGAACGTCAAGATAGAGGAGAATAACTCTAAACTTCCGGACGAAACGAAGGAAACGGTAGAGGAGACCTTGGACGAGAAAGTAGAAGAAGACGAGGAAGAAGAAGAAGAAGCGGAAGTGGCTGCGGAAGTGCCTGATGACAAAGAATTACCCGGTAGTGTTAAAGAGCAGAAGAAGCCACCGGAAAACACTGAAGGTAAAAATAATGCGAAATTAGATGAATTAGAAATATATTTGGCGAAAATTACAGGGGATCAACAAGACGTGCCGCCTACAGAGATCGTCAGCGTCTCTTCGGAGGTGACGAACGATCTACCCAGTGCCGAAGACACAGAAAAGTCACAGGATATCAGCTTGATTCTGGAGGACGACGAGAGCAGCCAAAGTACGGAGAGTAAAAAGAAAGCGGTAGCAGAGGAGCAGATCATCGAGAACACGGTCGAAAGTACCGAGTCCTTGGAATCGTTCAAGGAGGAATCGGCTCTGGTAAAAGAAAAGATTGTCGTGGAAATAAAAGAGGAGCCTTCGGTAAAATCGCAGGCAGAAGGAGCGAACGAGGAAACATTGGAAATATACACGGAATTTAAGAAAGAAGAGGTCAAGGATTCCTCGGAAGATACCACAAGTTCCACCTTGCAGGACGCAGAGGTCAAAGAAGAAGAGGTCGGCAACGAGCCGATCGATGGAAACGAGGATGCTACGCCCGTGGTAACTACAGAGGAAACGAAAAGCATCAAAAGCGAACCAGTCGAGGCCACGACAACCGACACGGAAATAAATATTAAGAAAACTGAAAGTGGACCGGAAGTCAAGTCTGAAGAATCAAAAGTCGAAACAGTATTGAAAGTTACTGATTCGTTCCACGGGAAGAGCCCGCTTCACGGTCTATCAGAGGAAGACAAGAAAGAGACTGTGGAGGTGAAGGAAGAGAAGGAAGAGAAACCGGATATTAAGAAGAATGTGGAGAGCGAGCAGAGCATAAAGAAGGAGATAGAATCCACGGTCACGGAAGAACCCGGAGAATTGGACGAAGAGGAGTCCTCGTTGAGCAAATTGAACAGCGGTCGGGCGATGAAGACGTATTCCAAGAAGCAGAATGTCGCTGTAGACAGCGAGCCAGAGAACGAGGGCACCGGAGAAGGCGCAGATTATCGTGCTTGGAAGAAGGCGGTCATGCTTGTCTATAATCGTTTGGCCACACATAAATACGCGTCAGTGTTTCTCAGACCGATCACGGAAGACCAGGCGCCTGGGTATCATTCGGTGATCTTTCGACCGATGGATCTGTCGACTATAAAAAAGAACATCGACAACGGCACGATTAGGTCGACCATGCACTTTCAGAGAGATGTCATGCTTATGTTCCAAAACGCGATTATGTACAACAAGCATGATACGTTTATCTTTAAAATGGCAGTCTCGATGCAAGAAGAGTGCTTGCAACATATGCAGGTAAGAAAAATACTCTATTAGTCATAATTGTAATTAATATTTTTTGTTGCTAACATACTTGTTTAAAAATGCGTTAGGAAACTGATTAAAGAAAAGTAAAATTTGCCAAAATATTGTTAAAAATTTGCTAGAATATACTTTGTTTTTTTTATCGTATTTTTTTACACATTTTTATCAGAGCTTTCCTAATATATCTCAAATTTTCGAACATTACTAATATCATTTATTTTCAGATATTGGTACAAGCAACAGGAGAAGGAACGTTTCGAAGAGAGACCAGAACCGCTGCAAGCAGTAGCAGCGAGACGATCGAGAGTAGTCTTAAGCGAAAACGAAGTCACATCACTCCAAGTCCTCATGACACCGACAGTCCACGCTCGAAAAAACGCAGAAAATCCGAGAATGACTAGACTACGTTAAAAAAAGAAAAAACAAATTTTACAGGTATAAAGATATGTTCATGCATGAAAGCGTGAAAGTGAAAGACCGGAATATGGCAAAAAGAGAGAGACATATTTTTCAGGCGTTGGTGAAATATACGTGCTGATGTGTCGTGTACGAGAATAAGTGGTACCCAAAGTTTACGAAAGTTTACTTGTGATATAATCATTGTATAAAATTAATTTATCTCTCTTGTATTTTGTAAGGTCAGCTACAACTATAAGTATGATAGTTGCAATAGTTATAAAGTAATAAGCTCCATGAAATTTGAGCATTACAAAACACTTTTTTCAATTTAATTTTTCCGTCTCTTTATCTTTTTAAATATAATAAGAAATTATTAATGTTAAAATATTAATAAAAATGGAAATAAATAAATCTGTTATTAGAAATGTCGATTGTTTCCTGAAATAAACAAAAATTCAACGAAAGATTGCAGGTTTTTTGAAATTAGGTCTGTAAAAAAAAATTATTCTATATTGCAATAAACCGATGGTACCTGCAAATCAGAAAAAAACACTACACATCTATAACTCTTAATTGTCCGATCGGTTATCCGAGTACCGTAAAAATTTGCCAGTATGTTGAAATAATAATTTTAAAATGCGATGAATTGCGCGTGATAATTGCAACGGTGCGCAATTTGTATGTAAAACAAGAAGATGGGCTACTATTGCGCTTGGGGGGACGCAAAGATGACGTGCAGCTCCGAGGAAGAGGGTTATGAAAATCGTATCTCCGACGTCGGAGAAAAAAGAGGAAGACGCGCTTCGGAAACTCATGGGGAAGCTGTGAGCGAAGCGTAACGAAAGCAAATACATATAAACGCATACAATTCTTATGTATGGACTGTAGAATGATGTTTGTGATGTTTAAAGCCATCCGGTCCGGCTCCACCGATCTCGGATGATACCGACCGGCAATTTTGGGCGGAGGACGAGCTTAGCAGCTCGGAGTCGCGGCAGAGATTAACCACGAGGAGAAAGCGTCGGCGTAGCGTGTCCTACAGGAATCGCGCCGCGAACAAGAGTCGATCCTGCGTTTCCCATCCCTCTAATTCCAGTTCTGATTCGATCCACGCGGAGACCTCGCCTAAAGGTAAACTCCAATGTTTCTCCATTTCGTACGTTCTATTTGCATCGCAAAATCTCACCGGTCACATACAGGATACTCTTTGTACATGTGGCGCAATTGTTTGATAGGCATACTTCTTTTAATGTATAATTATTTGTGTCTAGTTCGCAGAACTCGAAGACGTTGGTTCCATCCTAAAACAGAAAAATTACAATTTGTAAAGGCATCGTGCTCAAGTATTGAGAAAACAATTTGTACTGTAAATAAAGCGGTCTCTTCGGAACATCAGGCGTCCACTTCTGGCCCGCGTCTCGAGAGTCGTGAAACGATCTTGTCGCATGTAAATTATGAACGAGCGAACAATGCGTCACGGAACGTCAAAAAAGCCCGAGCGAAAAAATCACGTGGTCCATTTAAATCTAAACAGAAATAAAATCAACGATATCTCCGATTGTTATTATAGCCAGGAAATTTCTTTATAGAAGAGTAAGTTGTATATATATTTTACCACGGTGTTATTAATCGCGTCTTAAAGAAACTATCCAAATTATTCGCTAAATTGATCGAAATTCACTTTTCAATCTGAAACTGATTCATGAATTTAATTTTTTAAAAACAAATTAAATTCCTTCATAAAATTGAAATAAAATCAACGATATTCCAGTGATTGTTACTATAGTCAGGAAATTTCTTCATAGAAGACTAAATTGTATATGTTTTATCATGCCGTTATTAATCTAGTTGACATAGAGCATCAGTGACATTACATCTGTTATAATTTCGCACTCAACAATGTAAATGTAATATAACACATGTGTTATACAATATATGTTGTATTACATTTACATTGTTGAGTGCGAAATTATAACATAGATACAATCTAACTGATACTGTGTGACACTGTAGGCCTATTCTGTAACTCTTAACGACAGTTCATTATAACAATGTCGTTGCAGCTCTATCTTTTTCACATAATTAAAATACTGTGCAACGACATTATAACGATAACGAACTGTCATTATAACGATAACGAACTGTCATTACAAATTACAGAGTGTTTCAAAATTGCTGCCAGTACTGAAAAACTATAGTTTACGTGACGTGAACTATAGATTTTCAGTACTAGGAGTAATTTTGTAACACAGCCAGAATAGGCTTACACGGCTACTGTCGGCTTTTCATCGCGCCCGCCCCGATCGCTCTCGCGGCGCGAGACGGAAGCAGACGCCAGGCGGAGATTCGAGCGACGTTCAATTGTTGACAGATGCGCGAAAAGAGCGGCGTGCGGGCACGGGTCATTCACAACGTCGGCGCGGCCGGGCCGTAGGAATCTCTTCGATTACGATGAGCTATTTCGTGAGCAACGACTGGGGCAAGAGCCGGTATCAGGAACTGAGCGACTCCCGCGTACGTGGCGGTAAGTCGGGACTTGGGACGCATCTCGGTGAGAAACGCGAGAAGAACGTTACGAGACTAGTCTCGTGTCTCTCTCTCTCTCTCTCTCTGCTCGCGAATCACTCCGCTTGAAATACTCATCAATTATCGCGTTGTTACATCCCTGTCTTTGGCGTTTACGCCGCCGACAGCGAGCCGCTAACGAGACCTGCAGCCATGTTTACCGGGAAACTCGGTGTCACGTGATTGTATTTAAAACGTGCACACGTGTAATGTTATATAGTTCTGTTTATCTCTGCAGAGATAGTATTTATAGAGATTGTATTTATAGATTTACATTTATATGTCGAATTATATTGTACACTTTTATTAGTTTTATAAAATTATATTTGAATCGCTAATTTCAGAAGGAAATTTTCTGGAATTTCCGAAACTGAGGTTTTAATTGTAACGAATAGTATGGGTAGGTATTCTCATTGTTTACTAGAGAAAAGGAATGTTTATGTAAAAACCGTTGAATGATGTCTCTCCAACCCCTCAAAATATCATTTACTGTTAAAGGGCTAAGTCTTGGCTACATTCCTTTTCTATTGTTAGTGTTAGCATGTTACAAAAGGCTCTTACACAATGCCAAGCAACAGGAACAGAGAATAATACAGGCGATAAAATTTTTAACCTATCGGAAAACACGTATCAATACACGTACATTGATACACACCAAATGGATTAAAAATCTATTGCCTGTGTTATTCTTTGTTTCTATTGCCTGTGCTTTCATTGTGTAATAAGCTAAACCCTTGTCGTTTTTTTCCCCTCTCATTCTATTGGCCCTCTACAATTTCTTTGCTATTTCTATGCTTAGTCGGGTAATACTCAGTTGTCTTCGTTTTTTTCTAATCTTTTTTCGTTAGTTTTTGAAAGCACGGGAAGCGTGTAGGCTGTCTTAAAGCTCTTTTAATTTACTTAAATTTGGAATGAAAATAGAATTACAAGGTAAAATTCTAAAAATTGCATGAAAAAAGAGATATTAACTTAGATCAACTTGAATCATGATATAATAACTTAGTTACTTGTTAGATTAAAATGAATGTTATTACAATTCTTCAATAATTACGGTATTTTTCATAACACGAGTCGACAGGTGAGGTCTTCAGATATTCCAATTAAAAAAATCAATTTATATCTTTTGGAAATAATATTTACTCAGATTTTCAAAATTTAAACGGTGAAGTTGTATTTTATTATGAAAATTTTATTTTATTATGCATTTTATTAAATGCCAGACTTGTAAAGATTATATGCGATTAGAAGATTAAAAAGTCAAAGTTTGGTAGTGAACATGTTCAACAGCCTCAAAGACTACAGTTGTTGATTAAAATATCACATGTTGTTTGCAATTAAAAAAATTTTTTTCTTATCAATGAATTTTTTCCTATTTACTACAAAAAGGTACAAAAGGAACGAAAAGGAAATAAGTCAAAAATGAAAATCAAGCTTAAATTCTAGGAAAAGGATTTTTTTTACAAAGATGTGTATTAAAAACCCAGCAATACAATATTTTTTTCAGAAATTTAGGTTCAGTAGTTATTAAGGAAATTAGTTTTTCTAAAAAAATTGGTTTGTGAATTTGTTTCCTTTCTGAAATTAGCAATTCATTTATTATATTTAGTGTTATATTTATTGTATTTATCGTTGTATTTAGAGTCGTATTTATTGTATTTTTATTATTTTTATAAAGTTGTATTTATTACATTTACAGATCTACTGATTTCACATTTATTTGTTTTATTAATTAATCGTGTTTTTTTCTTCTATCTGCTTCGTTGCATAATTCGTTTGCCATTTTATGAAAGTAAAAGTGTAAAATAGTAATATTGTAAAATTCTCTGTAATATGTTAAAATAGATGTCTCAAAGACTATGCACGCATTACATGTAACTGTTTTTTTATTCCTCAGTATGCCTTTTTCTTTATTAATGAATTTTGTTTTCCCATTGCAGGCCTAAATATACGTCTAGTCACTTGCACCATATTGGGCATATGCGTGTTTATATTGATGCTCTTGTTATTTAACAATCTTAATATTATATCTCGCTCCTATGTATATCATTTCGATAAAGAGCAGTCTCCGCACATCGTCTCCGACAAGTTTTTGTCGATCGGTCTCGATACGTCCTTACTTCGAGCAATGAATGAATTGCCCATCGAACAGGAGAAATTCATTAATTTGAGCCGTCATTTAAGCCCTGCTTATATCAGAGTGGGTGGAACGTCTGCGGATTGTCTGACATTTGTTCAGGATCAGGTTGGTTTTTAAATATGACATTCCTCATCAGTATAGTCTTGCAAATTGTGGTACAGATTATTCACTTATTCTACTTATTTCGAGATTATAAAATGACATTATAAGACCTTGTAGTTTATATCTTACTGCTTTAATACATATATAATGATTCCAGGTGGAACAAATCTCTTCTAAGAAAGTTCTCAGTCCCATAGCTGGCCAGGATATCAGCAACTTTACCATATCCAGCGCAGATTTTCTTGCAATTTACAATTTTACAGTGAATTCGGAATTACGAATGATCTTTGATCTGAATGTTTTGCTCAGAAAACCCTGGGATGGATCCTGGGATGACAGTAACGCAAAGGAGATTATCGCGTACGCTAAAAGTCAAGACATGAAGCTAGATTGGCAATTGGGAAACGGTAAGCAACTATATAAATACGAAAAGTCAGTATATGTAAAATGTGATTAATATACAAATGTTAAATTATAATAATAAATTTTAAAAAATTTTTAATTGTATAAGAATATCAGTATAAATATTAATTTAGCGTAAAATATGTATGCATATACAGAATAATAAAACGCACAATCCTTAATACTTATTTTGATATTTTCAGAACCAAATTCTTTTAGACATGTGTTCAACGTGACAATAAATGCGACCAAACTCGCGAAGGATTACGATCATTTGAGACGATTGCTAAATGAAGCAGGATACGACGACAGCATCCTCATTGGACCAGAAGTGAATCATGTTGGAGACAAGACAGGAGAGCGATATGCTAAGACTTTTTTAAGTAGTCAGAAGAATACGGTGAACTATGTTTCTTGGCATCAATATTATCTGAATGGACGACTGGCTACAGTCGAGGATTTTGTAAATCCTTTCACATTCAATCAGTTACGAGTGCAAATTTCTTCCTTCGCAATTTCCGTTGCTGAGTCGGGGAAAGACATTCCTATATGGCTATGTATGTGTCTTACATTATAAAGCTTCAACGTTAAAATAATTGAATATTACATTACAAATATTATTTTTCTGCCTTCAGCTTAAATTGTCATTTATAGGGCCATTCTCGAGGAATTATTTTTCTAAATCATAATGCTATTAATTATATGTATATTAAATTATACATATATAAATCCCTAAATATGTGATCTTTTTTTGAAAATTACAAAAATCTTCCGATTTTTAAATCACTAATCGTTATTCATCACTCACGCAATCTTTGTAGAATGTATTTCTTAATTGAGAATACACTATTGCATATTGCAAAAGGCTGCATTTAATAGAAAATTTAATTTATAGCGGAGACCAGCACTGCGTTTGGCGGAGGTGCACCTGAATTGTCTGACAGATTTGTAGCTGGATTTTTATGGTTGGACAAATTGGGGTACAGCGCTAAGAAGGGATTAAATGTCGTCACGAGACAATCGTTATTCGGCGGTGATTATGCTATGATATCGCCAAATCTCACGCCAAACCCTGACTGGTGGGTTAGTGTCTTCTATAAGCAATTCGTGTCGGAGAAGGTCCTACAATTGCAGACACGCAATAATTTCGGCTATGTACGATTGTACGCACATTGCACGCCGGAAGCGTTCCTCGACGAAGACCCAGCTATTACGCTCTATGGAATGAATATAGACAAGACTTCAGCGCACGTAGATATTCCGGACTTGTTTGTACAGATCAAGAATAATTATTTCGTCAAAAAGAAAATTTTATATTATGCTCTGACCGCTGATCATTTGCAATCGAGGTATGTATAAAATAATAAATAAAATTTTTTAACGAATATTGAATGAATAACAAATTTGAGTTATATTTGTTTCATAGCGAGATAAAGGTGAACGGCAAAGTGTTGGAGCTGCAACCGGACGGATGTTTGCCGGTGTTTGAACCTGAGATAAAAAATCCTTACACTCCTATAATTTTACCACCATACTCCATGGTGTTTATGATCATCTACGGTGTCGATGTTCCTGCATGTTCGCCAACAAGACCGAAATACGATAGCTTTTAAAGAATGCGACAAGTCGATTTACAGGATCTTTATATTGTATGTCTTATACATTATATTAAACATTTATATTATAGCTTATGTTACATGTTTTTTTTTACAAATTCTTATCGATATGGAAGCTTTATACAAACGTGAGAACCGTTTAGAGGCGCATATCGAGTAGAAATTTATTCGTTTACCGTGTGACGGTTCTCAGTTCACAATCCGCTTTTCTTTTACTATCTTTTTTAGATAATAACTGCATTGCGCTATACGAGTGATAACGCTGTATGCAGCTGTTCAATTTTCATTGTAAGTTCACATGGCTATATAATTTTTTTCTACTACATGTTATATTCCTATTTAAAAAACACTTCTCGATATCATTAGTTAACATAATATATATATTGTGCTATCTTCATTCACTTGAATTGAAGGATTATAACTTTCCATACACATAAGGACTAACATAAGAAGTTTCATAATCATTGTATCATACAAACAGCAAACGCACAATAGCATATAATATACAAATATCGAAAGTAAGATAATATACAAAGGAATGATGTTTATGTATCGAGCGAAAACTCTTCATAATGAGAGACTAGTATTATCATTACTATTCAATACTCTCTCGGTTTCTGTGAAAACGCGTGACACTCAAGTCGGAAAAGTAAACGTTCAAGACGTTTAATTATCATCGTGAACAACATCGACGTGATAATCTGTGACAATAGGTTGCGTACTAAATACTTATAATTGCATTACAAGGTTCGATTATTATTATTATCCTACTCCGCGCTGGAGATCGTGATAGTTTTTCCCTTAGGATCATCGAATCTGTCCATAGTACGAATATCCATGATCATAGTGAGAGCCCATATCATAATCAATCCCAGTATCGTCGTAACGAATATCCCGGTCCAAATCGGTATACTAGTAAAACCGACGCAGTCGTACGCATCACTGAACGTCGCGTTCTTATGCTCGACTTGTACTTGCATTTCCGTAATGGTTAAGGACATGGTGCCCTTTGCGAAGACGGTTTGCGGCGTGCAATGATAAGAGAAACCGACCGGGAAGGAAATATCTCGTCTAGTAAATAGATCTTCATTTCCTTGGTAAATCACTTGACTCAGCGTGTAGTAGCCGACATTTTTAACCTGAAACAAGAACTCGAGCTTCACAGTGCCGATGCTCTCGACATTGGAGAACGTAATGGCCAAGGTCACATTTTTCTTATCCTTGTCCACGCGACTTGTTGCCGCGGACACTTGCTCAAGTTTCACCGGTTCCGACTGATCAGAGGTCTGTAATAAAACGTTTTATTAATTTTAATTTCTTGACTAATTAATTGGCATCGAAAACGTTTTTCATAAATTCTTCTTTTATAACTTAATGCATAAGTATTGTAAAAAAATGTTTCCTAGTTTTATGAAATTTGCTTCTAGATTTCTTACGCAGTATTAATGTTAAATCGGAGAATGCTTACCTTCAATAGCAGTGGCTTAGCGGAATATAAAAGAACTTTCTCTGTTTTTATCTTGATCTCTGAAGTAGAATTAGCATCTCTCTTTATTCGTTCGGTGTAACTGTAACGACATTGTTTTCCTGTGAGCGCTATGCATCCACTCGAATCGACGTCCTTCAGGGCCATGTTGAACTCGTGATCATCATTTATATTCTCTATCGTTCTTATCTGCTTGTAAATCTTCCGGTAAACCATGTCCGGCGTGATGACACATGGGAAATAAAATATTTTTAAGCCATTGGTGGTGTTTGACAGCACCTGTAATATATCCATAACAATTTTATAATCTCTGGAATTGATGTAACTGTTTCGCGCATATAATTAAAACTTTAATTATTCATAGCATACAGAATGCATTATGACATACGTATGTAGGATGGAGAATACATTTGTAGATCATAATGGAACAACTAAAACAGTTCTGTCTTGATTAAATGCTCGATGCAAGATCTATTTGTCTTAGAGAGATAGAGAAAGATGCTTCTCGGAAAACAGGTAGACAGAAGTATAGGAAATGAGGTAACACGTTTAAACTTTGTTACGATATTATAACAACATGAATCAGCAATCTACTTGTCGAGATTTCTGCCCTCGACTTTCTCTTCCCTTTTCTCATCCCTCTTGCTGAAACTTTGACAAGCATTAAATACTCGATACAAGATCTACTTGCTTAGATAGAGATATTTCTATATTTTTAAATTGGAACAAATGTACATCTAGAAAACGGGCAGAAAGAAGTGCAAGAAATGAGGTAACATGTTCAAACTTTGTGACAGTATTATAACAACGTGAACCAGCAATCTACTTGTCGAGATTCCTACCGACGGCTTTCTCTTCCCTTAGTTTTTCTCGTACTTCTTACTGAAACTCCAATAAGCTCCAATAAGCCAATTAAATGCTCGCTGCAAGATTCATTCATCTTAGATACTTCTAATTTTAAATTGGAATAAATGTAAATCCAGAAAACAACCAGAAAAAGATGTAAGAAATGAGGCAACATGTTTAAACAATGTGAAACCAGGTGCAGTCTACTTTGTTGAGGTTCCTGCCTCTTCCTCTCTTATCTGTTCTCGTGCTCTTTCCTGAGACTCTGATAAGCATCTTCGCGGATTAACAGCAGAAGACAAGGAGCTAACCTTGCTGTTCCGCAGATCCTCGACGCACAGCTCTTCGACGACGACCGCCGGCTCGGTGACGTTGAACTGCGCCAGGCTGCCCTCGAATTCCTCGGACGTCAGCTTCTGCAGCGGGCTCGACGGTGCCGTTCGGTACGCCGCGTCGTAGTCGGGCGACTCGTGCGGGCACCAGATCACGGCGGGCGTGCAGGCGCTGGCGTGGGTAAAGTGACAGACGAAAACGACAACGACGACGACGACGAGCAGCGCTGCGCGGAACAGGCTCGGCTTTCTCGTGCCACCCGTCATCCTGGAGATCGAAGTTGAGGTCGGATCGAACGCGAACTCTCACTGAACCGTGCGCACGGTGACTGAGAGCAGAAGGCACACACCGAAGCACCTGACTACTACCTCGTGACCACCGGGTGACGCCGAACCCGCGTCACGTGGTTCCGGTGCACTTCCGGATTTCGAAAAGGCGCCCCGCCTTACGCGGGAGTCCACTCGCAGCTACTCCAACGGGATCGTCTTTGTCGTTTCGTGAGAAAAATTGCGAGAGAATTAATGAGATCATCTTTATTTTTTAAGTACGTTTTCTCGAACGAAAGGGAGAATATTTTTGTTAAACACTCTTACTTCAGGCCAGTCGCGCCTCGAAATTGCGCTGAATCGCGCCCGTATCTTCTCCGGACGTGGAAAGAAATTTACGAAATTTATCGTGGGCGATCATCATAAAATCGAGAAAAATCCCAGGACTGTCATGTATTCTGTAAATATTTTTATTGAGTGTCACGTACAATATTCGATTACACAATTAAACGATTCTGTCAATTGTCAAATTTAAGGTTAAAGAAAAATACGAGAAATTGCTTGCACTTTTAATTATTTAAAAGCACGTGAGCAAATGTCTCATTACACTGAGAGAAAAATATAGTTACTTTTGGCTTCAACCACAATTTTTTTAATATTTCTAACGATAATTACGGTTAATATAATATAATGATGCATATAGTTAATCATATTGTTAGAAATATTATAAAATTATGATTGAAGCTAAAAGTAATTATATTTTTCTCTCAGTGTAGGAGCTTCGTTTTATGTCACATTTATTCGTTTGTTGTGTTATTACTATTTATTATTTATAGCAACTTCAACCATGGAGCGCAGTTGATGTTTTGCCATGTATGGAGCAGGTCGTTGGTCCTCCGGTTCCAGCCAGAGTCGGCGAATTCTATAAGACCCCGAGGCCGCATCCCTGGCGCCCTGTTTTGGGATACGAGGTCATAGAAGCGGCTCCCTTGTGAGTAATTCGTTAATATTTTCAATATTTAGAAGCACAAGTTTCAATTTAAACGTTTCACGCGAGTTTCAGCCCAAAAGCTGGAAATTATTTTGAAGAAATTATATACCTACTTCATTTTTTCAAATTTTGGGAAAATGTTTCTCAAATATAGAAGATTGTATGCATATAATAATATACGTTATACATATAATTAGGAAATTAATTGTATTCCCCACAAAATATTTTAAAATATATTTTTTATTTAAATTTTTACTTAGGCCTGCGCAGCCCATAACGAACCTGCTGGTGGACGCTTGTCGCACGTCGTATGGATTGGCAACGGAGCCGCTGAAGTTTCCGAATCTGGTGACCGGTTTTGATCGCAATCCTTCGCACGCGGCGCGTGCCGCGCTTTACACGCGGTATACTCCGTGTGACTGGGTACAGAATCAAATCGAGCTCTACAATGAAGCGAATGCTAATAGGAACTATTCTGAGAAATTGCGCAAAAATACTGCAGGTTTCATACGGTACAATTTTAAAATAATAATAATATAATCAATTACATGTGAGCGTATTTTCCGAATACATATTGTTGCAATGTCTCAGAGAAGCCGACGAAAAGGTGCAGGCGGGACAAAGAGAGAGTAACCGAAAGCTTGGAGAAAGAATCACGGACATCACCTTCTGGCGAAACGAAATAACATCGGAATTGGAGAGATTACTCCTGGAAAATGGAAAGATGCAGGAGTGTCGGCGGCACTTGCAAATCGCGATTCAAAATCTCGAGAGACCATTACATATTGCGCAAGAATGTCTTTATCATCGGGAGTCGAGAAAAGGTTCTTCATTTTTTGACATTAAATCATAATGACGTATCGAGATTGAATATAAACAATCAAAAGAGTACTCTGAAATAGAGGAATCTTGTCTTGAAGAGCTACGTCAATTAATCAGTCAATATTAATAGGTATTGATTTGGTTCACGATGAGGTCGAAAAGGCTTTGCTTGAGGAAGTTGAAACAGTGAAAAATTGTGAGAAAAAATTGAAAAAATTTATGGATAGATGTAACAATCAAGTACGCGCGTTGTACGCTTGCGATAATATACAGTGTCAATTTTGATGAATTTACCCTATGATCTTTTCAGTTAACAAATGGCAGAGCTGTACAGCATCAGCTACAGATTGATGTGCAGAATAAAGAATCGACGCTAGGAATCGACAGCGTGTGTCATCAGATAAATAATTTTAGTCGAGGTCTGCAATATTACGGTGGTATAGAAAGATATAATTCTAGGTAATTATAAAATCCTTTATTTACACCTATCTTGTTGTATTTAACTTGGGAAGGAAGAAGACTAAAAGAAATAAAATATTTTTAAATGAATTAATATTTATATTTTACTTTGGTAAGTAAGATATGTTTTTCATAGACTTTGTTTTCTACTGACTGAAGCTATAATAATTATATATTATAGTGTTAAAGATTTCTTCTTGAATCTAAAATATTCACATATATAATACATAATGAATTTGATATATAAGATTTTAAACAAGAAAAAATTAAAGATTTGTTCTTGTTTAAATCGATTCGTCACTATCGAAAATTGTACAATCTTTCAGTTATTTATATATTATAGTGTGATCGAGACTGAATCTTGGACAGAAGCAGCAAACAAAATCGTGAATAAATCGCAGATGGAGCGAGCGAAGTCGTGCCAATTGCGAAGTGACATTGACAACGCTATAAACGCGGTAGGCTACGAAATATACGAAGTTTGGGCTAAAACCAATAAAGCGCTAGATAGACGAATCGCCGAAATATTGGAAGCGAAGGAAAAATTACAAACGCATTTGCATAAGGTAATAAACATTTTCATTTACATAAAATAATAAAAACTGAATTGTAAGATCGCAACAGAGACATGCAAATTTTTATTAGCATTATAAATGGTACAAAAATAACAAAAGTATCTAAAGAATATCTAAAAGATTATACAATCTTCGATAGTAACGAATCGATATAAACAAGAACAAATCTTTAATTCTTTCTTGTTTAAAATCTTATGTATCAAATTCATTATGTATTATATATGTGAATATTTTAGATTCAAGAAGAAATTTTCGACGTCGAGAAGAACATGGTATTAATGCAAAAGACCATCGCTGATAAGAGTACAACATTAAAAGTTGCGCACACACGGCTAGAAGCCAGAACGCACCGTCCAGAAACTGAACTGTGCAAGGATTACGCCCAACTCAGGTTTGCTAGAATCTTATTTACGTATCATGATTCACATAACAATATTTGCACGTTTTATAGGATGATCAAAGAAGTCGAGGATATTAATAAAATAATATATGATATGAATATGAAACTGCAACAGTTTGAGGGGCAACATCAGCAACTCTTACGCACAAGATCTAATTTGGAAAGTAATTTACAATCTAAGATAGATGCATTATTTATTGATAGAGAAAAATGCATGGGACTCAGAAGGAGTTATCCGATTTCGTCGACTGTAAAATACTGAATGTATATAAAATCTTTCTAAATTTTATAATGCAGGATATATACAGGGTGAGCTATTTTAATTAACGTACGCAATTATTTCGGAAACAAAGCATTTTAGAGAAAAATGTTTCAGACAAAAGTTGTATGGTTTCAAGGGGGCCGTAAGATGGTACCATTGGTTTGACCTTGAAGAGTCATTTGAAGGTCACGTGAAGGTCACCTTTAATTTTTTAAATGGAATACCCTATATTTCATTGCATATTCTTG
>VBVR01003375.1:0-17929 GCA_011638315.1 Tetramorium parvispinum
GATGTGTATAAGAGACAGGGGAAGAAGAAGGGGGTGCGTTTTGCGCGTTTGTTGTCTTTAAGGCGGCAGCAGCGGCGGCGGCGCGAACCCCGTTTAACCCCGCGGCATTTTCTCACCGTCGCACGCCCATCGTAGTAGCAGGGGGATGCGCGCGCTATCGGTGCTGCGAATAAGTGCCCGGCGTTTGCGTTCCACGCTCCTCCGCTTCGCAGTACCCGTGCTGTTCATCTTCACCGTTCGGTGCGGCGGTGCGCGGAGCTACAGGGCCGTGACGTCGTCGACGGCGCGCGCACATACGTGGTGTACATACATACATACATACGTACACGGTCGCGCAGGTTTGAATCCCGCGTGCGTGCGTGCGTATGTGCGTGTCTATCTGTACGTGCGTATATACTTACGGGTCGTGTTGTGTGGGCTATTATCCGATTGTGGCGCACCGTGGAGAGCCGATATTGATACACACGCCGGCGCAAACACGCGCGCGATTCTCGCTCTCTCGCAATTCTCCACCCGGCGAACGCCCCTTACCGGAAGTGGAGCGGGGCGGGTTAATTACGTCGTTGAACCCGCGCGCCGCCGTCGCGTCGCGCGGCTTCCGTCCCCGATTCGGGTCGCTCGCTTTTTCCTCAGAAGACGAACGCGCCTGGCGAGAAACGGCTGGTTCCTGTCGGCCGCGTGCGCCTTAATTGCCTCCCCGGTATTTTTTCTCTTTTACCTGGCGGAATGCCAGGAGCCGTGCGGCGGGAAGGCAGGGAAATTGGGCGAAATGAATGCCGAGTGCGCCCGGCCGAATGATTGCTCACAGATGCAGATATTTCTGCATTCCTCTTTTTCTGCCAGCGGAAACGGAGCCGCTGCTAGAGCAAATTGGAGGTTCATCAGTAATAAAACCTCTCTTTTCTCGAGAAATGTTTATTTCGAGATATTAAGGAAACTCGAGTCGGAAATGTCTTCTTTTCTCTCATTAAAATGATGATAAAGGTTAAATGTATACGTATGTCTTTTATTTTTATCTGATACCATTAAAGTATTTTCTTGTAGAAAAATTTCAGTAGATAAAGCAGACGGAGCTGCACGCACATAATATATTACGTCTTGTCAAGAGTTGTTTTTCATTGTTACGATACTTAAAAACATTCTTTGAGAATACCGTCTGTTTCGAGAATCGTGGAAAAATTCTGTTGAAATTTGTACGTCAATCTTGAGAGAATACACTGTATTAACCTTTGTTGTCCAATAACTCTATATTTACGTCATTTCTCAAAGAATATACTGCGTAACCTTTATTTTCCAATAACTTTGTAACCACCGTGCATAATGTGTATTTAAGGTATAAAAATATTATATATTATATATTTACACATATATAGCACATTCTATTAAGATTATGCAAAATCGTGATATTGTGTTTCGGTATTACAATTTTATAAAATTCAAAATTGATGCTGATTTATTTTTCAACGTTATAAAGGTATTCTTTAGAAAGAGTTCCTCTCTCATACGACTTTTGCCTATAAAATCCCAATGGTAATTCGAAAGCGGGTATCGGATATACACTGAGGAAATCGCTGTTTGTTATTGCTGCTCACTCCTCTGGGATATCTTATACGTAAACTTTAATAACGATAAACATTCGTGTATGTCCATTTTTATATTATCTTAAAAAGCACGCATATAAAATTGAATTCAGTTATCGAGAAACAATTATTTTAGAAAATTGTTTTCAATATTTAATGAAGTTTTGTCAGTATTTGTTATCTGACTTTCACAATTACTCGATTAAAAATATTCTTATAAGCAAGGAAAAATATGATTTTCAATTAATTCCTGTTAATGAGATTACTGTTATTGCGACAAATAATAATTTTCATATGGAATATTACAGCAGAGATAGTATATAATGCGAATATTTATTTTATAAATTATAGCTTATTAAACATTAAATTATTCTATTTAATTAATTAAGGCTTAATAGTGTACATACGCGAACAGCTAAATTTGAAAATCTAGGGCATAGTGAGTCATATATAAATGTTATTTTTCTTTAGTTTCGTAATATCAATTTTACAAATTTCACTTAATTTACTTACTAATTTCACTTACTTTCACTGTGATACCTTTATTAAATGTGAAATATTTAAATATCGCGTTTTAAATAAATAATGCATCTATGAGCAATCAAATCGCGAGAGATAATCCGACCGTAATCTTCGGTGGAACTTTAATTAGGATTGAATCTTAACTTATCCTTATTCACGTGGTGGAATGCCAGGAATTGCGCTGGAATGATTTACGGGAGGAAAATTTTCGCTTACGCTGCACCTTATCTATTTTTGCCGGTGATTTATTTTCGTTTCGGTGATTATTATACCGCAACTTGACGGCTTATTAGGAACAACGAATTGCTTTCACATTCAAAATTACGCCGAGCGTCGCCAAGATTCGCGTTATAATATCTCTGGCCAATCATATTATTGAGAAAGTAATTTTATTACGTAATTTGCGTTGCTAATTATAATTGATGAAACGGGAAGAGAAACCGTACATCAACCAACTTTTCAAGCCTCTATTAATCAATTTATGTAAGCGTAATCCGTATAAAAATCCTCTCTATTATGGAAAAATATGTTAAAGCATGTAACGGTAAATGTTTACTAAATAAAAAACTAAAGTCGAGAGAAAGCAAAAACTGTTGCAAAATTTCGGCTATATCAAAGAATATTTAATATGCTTTTGATACTTTCGCAAAACAGCAAGTATCTCGTACTAAATGAGACTTAATGCTTGTCAACGACGTAACCACCGCGAAGATTAATTTTAACGATCTCATTTAACTTTAAGAGGTGCTCTCGGATGCTCTCGTCACTTATCTTCGAAACTCAACGAGTAAATACGACATTTTTTTTGTAATTATTTCTGATTTTTCTTCCGCGTCCCGTACTTCTCGAGGTTGTCGACGATATTGGTTTTGATACGTGATATAGAGTTTAAAGTTTTGAAATACACTAAATCCTCAAGAGTTACGACATCGTTGTAACTGATGGGCATGAAACTTTTGTCGATCTGCCAAGTAACCCGAGTTGGCAAAGTATTGCTTTTCTAACAACGGAAGGTAGTCTCGTAACAATGCAATATTTGTTTATATTGTGACACTTCCAGTTTTCCTAACGTGCAGACTGCGGCTCAGAGTTATCATTCACCTTTTCTGTCTTTTCAAGACGTACAAGTGAATAATTTGCCTCTTACAATTTGCGGCATTATTTTGTTCCAAGAAATATCAGTATAAATTATGTTCTATGCCGTTACACCTCGAGCGGAGGAATTATTCATTCGTTACGCATTCAGAAGTTGGAAGAGTGACCTAATGGGCGTATCAAGGGAAGTTGTGAGCTGGTTTCGCCCAAGGTGACTGCTAGATGGGAGTATTACCAACCAAGTTCTCAAACTAACTGAAATATTTATTAAACTAAGAGAAAGATAACCGTCTGGCCAACGCCTGTTTAGCTTGTAATATCTTTTCTTGCGTATTTAAATTTTAAAATCCATTTATGGGTTGCGTCAAACTACGTCCGTGCCGCTCGTTAAACACTGTACTTTAGACACGCTTTTGGGGATAACTTCGATTCCATTCTGCATAAATTAATTCTAATGACAAAGCTTTGAGAGAGAGAGAGAGAGAGAATGCTCTTTGGCGAAGTCGTACGACTTGAAACGGCTTATTAACGTAGGTGAGACTTTGGCTAATATCAGTCTCTAATACCGCAAAGAAGGGAAACATGGTATACATGGGACTCGCGGGCCAGTACTTCTCGGAGTTGGATCCGAATTTCAATGGTCCTCCTAGAGCAGTCGATCCAGCAGTCCGTGCCCGCAAACTCGTAAGTAACAAATTTGCACGAGCGAAGTTTACTCTACTCAATTAGACAGTAATAACGTACCGATAAAACGGTGGCATTAGCGCTTCATGGCTTTCTGCTTAATGGACTTCTCCTCATTAGATAAATGTATTTACAAACGAAACATCGTAAATTTTTTAAGTAGAATCTTCTAATCATTTACTATTTTATTATTTTATTAGTCAAAGTGTATTTTGCTGATGTTGAAAGTTTTACGGTCCGTTTATACGTTTTACGATTTTTTGACGTATCGCTAATTTTGCCGAATCGGCGTCAATTGATGTCGTGGGTAATAGAAAAAAAGACCTTACTTGACTGAACATACATGCTAAAGAATCGAGAACATCGTTGAACTATGAACTACTACTGAGGAATTAATATTCAGGGAATTAAGTCAATCAACGTAAACATGGATTTTCCATTCGCATTAATTGTTATTATTAATAATAATTATTAATTGAATGTACGTACGTATAGGCATGTCATGTGTCGTTGTAGCAGTAGAACTTCCAATACGTGACTTTTGTCGCAAATCGAAAGTGCATTTCTACGGTAAAAGCTACGAAAAATGTTACTGACATATACCTTTTTCGATAATTTTTCAATCGTGCCATAACCCATTTCGTTGAATTTATAGCAACAATAAACATGTTTTAAATAATTTTATATATTTAATATAACAATTAATATTAAATATTACATTTAATATTTAATTTATATATTAAATATTTGATGTATAACATTAAATATTGCGAAAATTTTATAATTAATTCATAAAATTGAGTGAACATCGTTATGTGTCGTATCTAATTATTACGTGAATAGAAACGTATCTATTTCCATCAAAATGCAAAGACACGACACACATAGCTATACGACACGGTTAATGTTTGATCGGAAATAAATGCATAAGAGAGAAAGAGAATAGAGCGAAAAAAAGAGAAAGAGTGCGTGCGAAAGAATGAATTAGTACGTATGAGAGGCAGAAAGAAGGAATGCTCATTGTGAATATTTTTATTAAATTTTCAAGTTTGATGACTTTTGTCTAAAAAAAGTTATTACATAAGCATAAAAACTTTTCCGTATCTTTTCATCTCTCCGTCTCTCTTTTCATCTGTCTGTTAATAGACGCCCGTGTTCTGTCCCTTTGTTTGTCGAAGAATTCTCCTTTCTTTTATCTTTATTAACGGGAGGACGCGTGGGTTCGTACTAACGGAAGGATCCCAGGTTCAAATCCCAGTGGTCCTTCATTCCGCATACATCCCATATTCAGCAGAGTCACAGAAGAACTTTTTAAGTCTAGGTGACATATGTTATAGTTACTATAAATCCAATGACATGAATTATAGCATGACTGCCAAAAATTATCGAAGAAGATATATATCAGTAACAGTTCTTTCGTAGCTTTTACCGTAGAAATGCACTTTTGATTTGCGACAAAGATTACGTATTTGAAATTCTACTGTTAGAACGACACATGACATACCTGTACATACACTCAATTAATAAAGTTAAAAATAATTATTATTAATAACAACAATAATACGAACAGAAAATCCATGTTCACGTTGAATGACTTATTGTTAGTTCGTTAAAACATTAACTCTTCAGTAGTGAAGTTGTTATAGTTCGTTCAACGATGGATTCTTCAACATGCATTCTCGGTCAAGCGAGGTCATTACCCACGATATCAGTTGACGCCGATTCGGCAAAATTATTGATACAGTCAAAAAACCGTAAACAGGCTGTTACGATACTAAAATACTAACTTTATGAATGTTTATTTTTAATCCGTCGTTTATTTCAGACGTTAGTATCATGTGCGACTCGTGCTTTAAAAATTTTTCCATTTCAAATATACATGACTGATGAAACTTACATATTTTTTTTCTTTAAGTTTGATTTGTTAAAAAGTTATACCTTGAAAGCTTTTTATCTACTGAAAACTATTATCAAAATTTTCATCCACTTTTTTCATTAATTCAGATGTATATAAAACTCGATATAAAACAAGGACGGAACTTCTTTTCTATTTCATAAAGATATTTTAACTGAAAATGCAAAATAAGTAGCTTATGATAAAAGTTTATCTTTGAATGAATTTATGCAGAATGATATTTAGTACAACGGAAAATGCTTTTTCCATTGCATGAAACTGGAAATATTTATAAAGTGCTTTGTCCTTTTACGTTTAAGCTTTATGAATTACTATGAAATGTATATATGGAACAAGTTTCAAGAAGGCAGTAGTAACTATCCCTTTGATCAGACATTCTTTAATGCATTTCTTTAATACTCCAAGTTTCATATTGATTACGGACGGTTCTACATTTTAGTCTCTTTAAAAGATAAATCCTTAAAGCATAAAGCCATGAGATTTTTAATTTTTTACATGGCGTAATACAATTTTCAATTTTATAAACCACGCTGTGGCATTTACCGTAATCCGTGGTGTAACAACGAAACGAGACGTGCCACGTGCTTAATCCTTTGTATTCACACATTTAATATACATAATCTTCTTCGTTCAATTCAAGTGGACATTTTATTCTATATAATTATTCACCGCCATTATTTGTTGAAGTTTTTCATGCTATTATCTAAATGTACAATTTTGATGTTAAGAAAATAAAATGTTCATATAGCACTTTTTTTTTCATTTTGAGAAATTAAAAAACTTATAAAAATACTTCAATATCATAATTACTCCATATTATAGATGCTTTTTTATTTATAACAAAGAAATAAATTCAAAAAAATTTATATTATGCCAAAATAATCACGAATTTACAACATACGGCTGTGTATGACAGATGTCTATAATACTGACTTATATCATTGCGGCACAATTGTTACATCACCCGCAGGACATCCCGTGCTAACTCAACGGTTTTTTTACGGACAAAATACCAATCGTGTGTGTTGGGCGCATTTAAAATTGCCTGAAAGCAATTGTTGATTAGTCACGGGCGATTGTGCTGTATTTTCTGCATCCGCAACCGATCGCTTTGTCGATCGATAATCGCGTTTCGATGGGTGACGTGACGTAACGGATTTAAATAGTACCTTTTCGCGAGTGAAACGCTTTTCATTCCGCGACGCGGTTTCACCGCATTTGCTTCCGTGGCACGCCCCGTGGACGTTAATGAGACGGCGCTGCACTGCATTATTATCGCATACCTTCGCCCTATCACCGCGCTCATTCGTCAATATTTCTGCAAGGAGCGGAGTTTAATTTACATTGCGCGTAAATGCGGTGATGTATGGCCACGTGGAAAAGACGTTGATTACGTATTTTATCAGCGTACACGAGGGGGAGGGGATGATAGGGACGCCTCTGATCGACGTCGACCGTTTATATCGCACGGAAAATCGAGAACGCTCGACGAGCAACGTCTAGCAGCACGTTAGCGTAACTCAAGAGGCATACGTTACAAAGAGGGTCACGGCGTGTCGCATTTCTTGAGACTGAAATATGGAAGCTGCTCGTTTAAAGCCAGGTTTTTGCCCTAAAGGCCATCGGACGTAATATATATAAATTATAGTCACGTGGGACACGAGCGAGAGAGTTCCTGGGGAGGAAACGAGTTTCTAAGTGTACATAAATTTTTGCGTGTTATCAAATTGTCGGAAAAATTGGCTCCGTTTCAAATTTTATAGAATCACATAAATTTCGCGGAATCAAATCGACGCGATAACGTCGCTCGTTATGTTGAAAGCACTTGCACTAGCAACGAAATCTTGAAGCTTCCCTGTGTGAAACGCCCTGTATATAGCTTTCGTATTCGTGTCACTCGGTTAAAGAGATAAAACGAAACTAATTTACGAAGTACCCGCTAACGAGAAGCGAGACTATATTTTGATTCTACCTTGCAGTGGGATGAACACGTCCCTCGAATATAAAAGGAATTTAATCCTATAAATAAGAGTGATGAAATCGCCTTAGACAACGGTGATCATTCACTTTGGAGTAGAGGAAAGAATTTACGCAATGAGATTATTCTTATCGCGTGTATAAAGCGAGATTATTACGCCTGGGGTAATTTATAGGTATTAAAAGCATGTACTTAATAAGAGAACTTTTTTATAACATTAGAGCTATCAAAGCAGACAGAATATCTGGTTTGTAATTTTCTTTTCAAGGATCTAAGAAAAAAAAAAAACAAGCTCGTATTTATAATAACATAACAAAATTGTTAGCCATTAACGAGCAATTAAAATGTGAAGTGTTAAAAATAAAAATTTATTATCTACGAAATAAAAAATTAATTAAAAAACATGGTTTATCTTTTTAAGTTACTCAAATTTAATAACAGTGTATTTTCCGAGAAATTCCATGATTTTTGTTGTAATCAATTAAATTGCTCAATTTAATTTCCATCTCCTTTTTCCAAAAATAAATGTAATATATACTTGAGCGATAAAGATTTAATCTATAAGCGAATAATTTGTCAGCGTTTGTCATTTGCGCATCGACATATTATCGTAGTAGACGTACCGCATTGTGCAGCTCGAGGCGCAGGCATTCGGGGAGTACCCCAATCAAGCGGCATCTTTCGATCGAAACGTCACGTGCTTTTATCCCGTACGTGGCCTATCGACGACGTCGCAGCTCGGCCGAGGTTCAGCCGAAATAGTTGGCGCGCGTGCACGTGTAGATACCTCAAATTGCCAAGGTTGAATCTCATTCGTGCATGGAATGACAGGACAGGCTTGGAGGCTCATGGGCGTAGCGTCTAGTCTTGGGGCGCGATACCTCCTCCGACTATCGAGTCGCGGGGGAAGGTCTACATGTATAGCACCGTTGTTAAGGTGTACTCCGTATTGACCGGGCTCGCTCTGCCGCCTCGGCTGCAGCGGACTACTCGTCTCTCTCACTACGTGCGGGCTCTGCAAATGAATTTTTCGGACGTGCTTGAGCGAGGGGCTTCGTTATCGGAACGAGAGACACATTCTCATTGTCGCGAGGGAAGGTCATCCCTCCAGGCTCTTTCTTACCTTACGTTCGTTCTTTCCCTCCCTCGGGTGGAAAAAGAAACCCGCGCGTCTCCCGCGAGTTTACGACGTTTCCCCTTACAAGGCTGAAGACACAGCTCCCGTCTCTCGGGTCTCTCGCGTACAAACGTGGGAGGAGGAACGGCTCGTCACCTTTTCATCCGCGCGACTTACGAAGACGACCGTGCGAGGAGCGGATCGCACCGCGATATCCTGGGCGGCCATTGCGAGGCGCGGCAAAAATCTCCCGCGGTCATTTTTGCATGCACGGCGCGCAAGAGTTTCGAAATGCGACGCGCCGCGATTGGCCGGCACGGTCGCCGCGCCTACCAATCGCCGCCGAGAGCCGATTCCGCTCCGATCGCGGCGGCGTTCACGCTGGCCGAACGACGGCGACGGCGACGTCACGGACGGTCGGCAACTCGCGCGCGCTTACGATCGGAATCGCAAAACTTCCCGTAAATAGCTGCGAGAACCGAGCGTGAGTTTCACAATCTATTTTCCTTACTTCGATACGTTGCCCTTCGCGTCGTGGGAAGGGAATGTTACAGAAACGGGAAGAGCGAGGGTCGGAGCAAAACGTATCTGTCTCTCAATCGATTCTCAAGCGCTTTCTTGTGCATTCCAGGTGGGTATGGAACGCCGTGACGTCATACTGACAGCAGTTTTCGGAACACTCGGTGCCCTCACGATTCTAGTAGGACTCGCATTAGCAATGTGGCTCTATCTACGCGCCAGGAAGTCCAAGCGGGACGACGATCTCGAGGATCAAAACGACAACGGCGACGGCTCGAGCCAGCAGCAGCCGAGCACGAAGAAAAATGGCTTTCTCAATCTGAAGACGCCCCTGATCAGCACGAAGGCGCTTGGGTAAGTGAGGCTTTCTCCTCCTCCTGTTCGAAGTAACGCGAAGTGCGGCTCTGAATTCCGCCGTTCCATTTAATTTTTCTCCCGCGAGGAAACCGACGTTCTGAATCTTTTATCGATACATCAATCGATACGCGTATCTCTTGTATTCTTCGTATATATTTTTATTATCCTCCCTTTTTGAAATATACCGCAAGTACCAGTGGCGAAACAATATCTCAGAGTTTACGTAAGAAATAAATGAATAAATGAATGCATTCTACGTTTGACTTCAATGAAAGATAAACAAAAGCGGCGTTCGTTATGCGTTTGTTATTTCTGTTTGCCCGCGCGCGCGCGCGAGTTCACCTCGAGATCCGCCGCAATGTATTCATAACTCGACAAAGAGTATCATTAATTACCGGCTCTTCGTGCGTCCCTTCTTGCGACTTAAGAACGTCATTCGTTCTGTTTTATCGCGCAAAATCGTGCGCGCCGCGCTCCATTGTTGCACTCGGCTCTTCGCCGAGGACGAGACCGCGATATTTTACGGCGATCGCGATTAATGGAGAAATCCCGTACTTATTCCTCTGATTAATCGAGCTTCGCGCGATTTACCGTCGTACATACGTTCTCTACATTGGCGCCGAGGGCTCGCAGGGCGCGTCGTTATTGTCCCGTGATAAGGGTGGCGCGTTTACGTTTCGAGCAGCGCGGCGAATATCAGCAGCGGGTTACACGTCGGTAAGTTTCCCTCGGTAATGGCGGTTATCGACGACGGGATTTCCCCGGCGAGCGCGAGAGACCCTCCGTTTCTCGGGCCTGGATAACGGAGGGCTGGCGAACGCCGCGTCGTGTCGTCTCTCGTACCAGCAGCCACGTTATTCGACGAGAACGCCGTCGTTTATATCGCTCAACGATACTCGACATTCCGAAGGTCGTTCATTACCGGGTCATTTATTACTGTCTCTAGCCGAGTAATCAAGAGGTCCCCCAATTCGTTACGCCGCCGCGCTCGGCACGGCCAAGTCAAAGCGGGCACTTGCCGCTATTACCCCACTCGGCTCGAAAACGTTATTTGATAACCGCGAATTTCGGATTATTGCGTAACTTCGCCAACTATGCGCCGAGATTAGCGCGCATATTTTCGACACTCGCTTATTATTATAAACGGCACCGTACGTAATTATGTTCTATTACAATCTGCGAGCCGTGTGAAATTTTTGGCATAATTGCACATTTTAAGAGAGATTATTCTGGGGAAGTTAATGAAAATATAATAGTTTTGTTGACGTTCATATTGCAGCGTCAGTGTCATTAATTTTGTGATTTTTTTTTTCTTTGATGGCCTGACTGTGTGTGTTGGAGATATTGAGAAATTTAAACAGGAGAATATTTGCTCAAAGGTTTTTAATTGCATGAACTTACTCGTCCATGTCAGATTGATATCAAATTTCCTGTTATTACTAAATTATGTTTCTAAAGACCGTTTTAGACGATCTATAATTCGTATTAAATTTCAAGATAGATTTCTATCAGTGTATCAAGATACATGACCTGTAATCTCTTACAGGTCATGTATCTTGATACGATCTGATATTTTAATACACACTTTTATACTGTTTCTTCATTCTTTAACTTCTGTTTTCTGTGTTATGAAATTGTAAACTCTGAATTCTAAACTACGCGCTTAAGTGCTTTTTAATGTAATCCAATTCTAAGAACTTTTAAAGTCCCCGGACGATATCTATAATTCGTGTCGGAAATCAAGATAGAATTCTATTTGTAATTTTTTTTATGTCATAATATAAAAAAGAAAGGATTTGAAGAGTCAGAACTCACATACACGTACAGTAAAATATGCACATGCATCAGAACGGACGGCATTAAATTTCATACAGCATAATTCCACGAAACTATGCATCGAAACTAATACCGTACTTTGACATTCGCTGTATACAGCGTTGTGATTATGACAGTTTTTCTCTTGTATAATCTATCAACATATTTTCAGCGTAGTTACTTAAATATATGCAATTCTAGTTAGATAGATAATACAATATCCAAGAAAGCACAATAGTTTTGTTGATATTCATATTATAATGCCAACATTAATCTTGTGTCGGTTAAAGACATTAAGAAATTAGCTCAAATGCTTTCAATTACTCGACTTTTCCATGCCAGGATGATATCAATTGTTTTCATAATATTACGCCTTTGCTTCTAGACATTCAATTAAGAGAATTTCTATAATATGACGCAACTTCGTGAATTATGTATTAGGATTAATACATTTGCTAAACAACGTCGTAATATTATGCTCTCCTTTTAAATACTTTAGGGGATTCCATAATGACGCAACGCTTTGATGATATTCGAATTAAAACGACGGCTTCATTAATTCCCGTTTATTTTTCCGTCAATTAGAGATATTAAAAAATTTAAATATTAGTATTTGCCAGAGAAGCTTTTATATCCGCGCGAGTGTTACCTCCCCGTTCTAGATTGGCGATCCTTTGTAATTCCACACCCCCCTCGACAGGCATTCGGTCAAACTCTGTAAATAGAGTTGAGCCCCCTTTCGACGCGCGTTTATATGGAGTATCTGAAACAATCGTTAGCGATTCACGTAACGTGCTTTTCACCGGCACCGACTAGTATTTCTGTTTGTATTTTTTTTCCCCATCAGAAATAAGATACGCACACGATACTGTCAAAGGCGCGCGCGCGGCCATATGATTGACAGGTATAGAATTCCTATCCTTCTGTAATATCACGTTGAATATAACGATAAGCTATTCTCCGATTTTCAAGCAAATAAACTATTTAACGGATATCTCGATATTCGCAGACACGTCCCGACATTTTCGAATGCTATGTTAAAACATTTTCGATGTCGGTTATTTCGCAACAAAATAGCGATGATTGAAAGTTCATTTCTTCTACTTTCTCGAATTTCAATAATAAATTTATAAAATAAATATATAAATAAGCGTCTCTCTCGAACTTTAACCTCGTTTTACATACGAAAATGGAAATGCAGGAGGAAACGGAAATTTATTAATTTTTTATTATACTGACTTGTTTTCCTTCTTTCAACGTTTTTTCACATTGGCTCCACAAGTTGCGCGGATTATTTATATTTTCGCGAGAGAAGCGATATAAAAAAAAAAATATCACAAAATTATCGTAAATTGTATTTCGGTTTTATGCCAAATAATCAATGAGAGATTATTAAATACGGGAATAGAGACGCGATAATCCATTCTAATCGTATTGGCGATTCGATTATCAAGAAATTTGCATACGATTCGGGCCCCGGGAAGCGCGTAACTGCGGGAATTTTCCACGACAGAAGGTAAAAACAATAGCGGTAGCAATATACAATTTTCAATGGCTGTCGAGATTGTGGCCCCGAGTGTATGCGCGTTTTAGAAATACGCTGTGTGACGTTTATTCTCGTGCTTCCCCCAGTATAAATCGCGATGGAGAACAAAACGGCACCATATGAATAGCTCGAGGGGACGGCGATATAGCCGATAGAAGAGTAGAAATCGTTTTTAAATTTTTATAATTCATTCGGCTTCTGCAAACACGAGCAGCGAATACTTTACTGCCATTCTCTCGCGAGGCGACATTTTTATTTCTCTGTAACTTCATTACGACGAGTTTTTACGCCCGCGGTTCAGTTCGAGATTAACGCGAGAGCGGCGCAAGCCGTGGGCGTCGTGCGAATCTGTATGAATGAGACACCGCGCGTTACGCATTTGCTTACTGTGCTTGCGTGAAAAATAGCCGATTACAATTCCAGCGGACGGACTAATCCAGAAATATGTAGTAAATTAACAGAGTTCTCGCGTGTTCCTCCAGTGTCCTTTTAATTCGCCATATTCATGAATGGGAAATACGGGGAACGGGGCGTCGCGTTATGCAACTCGGCGAGACACCCCGACTGCAGGGAAATCAAGGGAGGACGCGGTGATTTATTTGTACAGTTACGCGAATAGCGGCGGCGGCGCATTAGTATTTCGACGTTAGTTTCGCCTGTTATGATCGTTAGTACCGTAGACCTCCCGAAGGACCTCGAAAACTTGTGCGGCGCGTCGGCGCTGAATTATCATCCCGCTTGAAACTGGCGCGCCGTAAATCCGCCTGTCGATTCCCGAAAGTGCTCCGCGAGACCTTCGACATGGATTTACAAAATTTCTCCATCGACGTGCAGATCGGCGTGATTGGTAGCACGAGCGTGAATAAGAATCGATTCGGAGGCCGCTAAGCCGCGCAGGAGGGACGACTCCGTTGGGCAAAACGCGCGCGTCGCGAATGCCCGCTATTCACGAAACTGGAAACGTCAACGATGCATCGAGCGGGGAGCTCTTTCCGCGGGAGAGAGAACGGTTCCGCATTCAGCGGCGCTGAATGGGGAATTCTGGAAAAACAAGTCTTTGCCAACGAGGCTCGTAAAGCTCCATCGGGCGAATCTGCCCGTGTATTTCTTTTCTCTATTTCTCTCTTTTTTTTTTTCATCAAGTTTTTCGTGACGCCGGCGCCACATAAGCGTGGGAAACGTGTAGTCGCACGTGGTCTCTGTGTATGTACGTACACGCGAAGCCATTCGTCGTATTTGAATCAATCTCGGATCTACCCAACCCTCTATCGTCGAAATAGGCCTGTAACTCGCTTCGGTGGTTTGCGGTTGAGCTGTGTTTGTGACGACCGTCGAAGTGCTTCGTGACGTCGCCGTCTTGTATCGTCACCTTTTAGCCTTGGGGAAAACGGTGACCCTGTAAAGAAAGAAAAGAAAAGTTGTAAGCCGCGGCGACGCATCGACGTTTACGTCGATACAATCGTGGGCGGGTCTGGCGATCGTGTAACGCGACGGTACCGAAATTGATTCACGGACTCGCAGATAATTAATTGTAAATCGCGAGTTTTTCTATGTATTTGATTTTTTTTTCTTATTAAATAACACGAACCGGACATCTTAATTAATCTTTAAATGGTACACGAGTTTCCTGTACCATCTTAAACCCATACAATTTTTAAAAAAATTCTTTTAGCAAAGAAAATGTCTCCTTTCCTAATTTAAAAATATCGTGCACGTAAACGTAGAACGGCGACGTAAAGTTTCGCTTACTTTTCGAGCAATAGAGAAACAAAGTTGCAAATGATTTCTAAGAAGAAACTTTTTGGACAGCTTCTTTTATAGTGCCTATAAACGTATAAATGTTTTTTATTATGTGTATTATTTGTATTAATTCAAATATCTCATATGTTTTTTGAAAGCTTGAAATCTGAATTTAAATGCTCAAAAAAGATTTTTTGTTCACACACATTATAAAATCATAACTTTATTTATGTAAAACGTTTTAATTTTTAACATGTTTCTGTAAAAATAATTTTAATATAAAATATTTAATCTCTTTAAAAAATTTAATGGTTTTCTAGAAGTTTTAAATTATAAAAGCGTAAGTTTTTCCTGAATTTTTTACATATTTTAACATTGTCAGAATGAGCTCGGATACGAATGATCTACGTGTGCCATTTAAGAATATGTATAACTTGAAGAAATTAAATCGCAATCCCTTTTATAGTTTTGTAACAAATTCTCGGACATGTTTTTATAAGAACTTGTTACTCAATTCTCCTCTGAATATATATTAACGATTCGATTAGGAATACTTCATACGGACTTGTATAATCGGTCTATTATTCGCGAATTTACTCAGAATAAATTATACGACGGAAGGGATTTAATCTTGATCATTTCGCTTAGCATTTAATCAGGAGTGCGCGTACGAATCGTGTGCGTTGAATTCAAATATGCAGTCTACACGAAAGACAAATCCCAGACTCACGCGAAGGCATTTTAAAGCATCAGGGTGTTTCCGCGCTGCCGAACACGTACGGGCGAAAATGTCTGCGAGACACGCACATTCTTGGCCTGCCGCGATAAACCTCGCGTTTCCATCACGTTCTTTCTGAGCTGAGTGGTTAATTAGTATATTGCATGTACCTTGCATTTGCATAAAAAAAGCGTAATGCTTCAGTTTCTTCAGGACATATCGCGGTAATTGCGCAATTCGATATATCGCAATAAACTCTATTTTAGAAAGCGTCGATAAAGCTCAGATTATACGAATAAAAATGAAGCGGGTACGGTTAGCGAAAAGCTAGGGAACCGAAGGTATCTCGTATGAATAATTCTTTACTGTTTACCGTGTCTTTTCAAACATTTGCCGGAAAAATCAATGCTTAAGAGAAGAAGAGAGAAAGAGATATATACGTGACCTAACGACAGAATCTCGATATATTTTCATAAAATTTATTATAATTCCTTATTTGTAAAGGCTTTATTTTAACTTTGCTATATAAATAATTTCAACTTCAAGCAGAAGCAAATGTTTTAATATCATTACCCACATTTTCCAAAGTACTTGCCTCCATAAATAAAACCATTAATTGTTCTACTTTATTCGTAAGATTATTATTGTCTTACCGAAGCCATATTTAATAATTAATATAACCTCAATTTCTATCTACAGATTGTCTCTTTTGAAAAGCTTTTATTATGAATCGCATATGTCGCGATAGATATGTAGCTCAAAGACGGAAGTAATTTAGTTTTCTCTTTAATCCTTTTTAATGAAAGAAACGGGAAGAAAATGAAGGGAAACCAGAAAAAAAGTATTATTCGAGATCACAATGAAGAGCTGACCTATTATTTTTTCTTCCATAATGTCATCATTGTTTTATCATTCGTGTCTTAAAGAGACGTGCAATGCTTCGTATATAGGGCAGTGAGTATAGTAAGTTTCTGTTACGTTAGAAAGTGTCTTGAATATATTTGAAGTATTAATCAATGTCGGAAACTATCTGTTATTAAGTAATTTTTATTAGAAACTGAGGTTATAAATTAATCATATACTTCTTGTAAAATTATGTTATCTTTATTACAAGTTTTGCATTGTGTTCACGTAAAATTTCTAACTTTTTCTCAAAAGTCGTATATCTTTGAGAAAATAGTAAGAAATTAATAAGAATGTAGAAAACAAGAATGTTTTTGTGAAAATTGATCCCTTTCTTTTTCTTTCTATCTTTCACCAAGCTTTAAAGCTTGACTCGTATAAGATATAAGTATGTCACATCTTTTATTAAAAAGTCTGTATGTCTACGTGATCGATATGAATGCTTGAAACTTTCCTTTTAGAATAACGTCGGTTTTTATAAAAATATCAGATTTTGAAAAATAACAGATTTTGTTTTGAAGCTATAATATGTGTTAATGAAATTTTCAACATAACACAGTTATATAAACAGATGTTAGGAAGAACTAAAATTATGAGTCAGACACTTGTTTAAAATACAAACCATTGTCGAATAAAGAATATTTATATATAATATTTATATATAATAAAGAAATAATTACTACTTTGTTTAATATATATTTGTTTAATATTACAAACCAGAACAAGGATGAATTTAGAACAACATTAATTATATTTCATATGTTTGTCAAGCTAGAATACGCCCATAGGCACAATCATACGAAACTGTGCGGAGAATTTAGTGCACTTTATGTGCTAATTTAATGCTCTAATCCTGATTTTATTGCTTTAGCCGTTTTGAGAAATTACTTTTGTGCTGTCCTTTAAAAAAGTTCGAATACCCATTTAGAAAAAAGAGTATTTAAAAAAGACACTTATATTATAATTTAGTCTCCATTATGATCTTTTAATATATTCTAGTTTAAATTTTGGTGCACTTCCCTTACCCCGAAAATTACTTTTATGCTACCTTTTAACAAAGTTAGAATACTCTCTTAAAAAAAAAGGATTTAGAAAAATACGCTTACACTATAATTTAGTGCTATTTATATACTTTTCATATGCACTAGCTTAAAATTTGGTACAATATCCTCTACGTCGAAAAACCCCAAAAGCGTATCTCTTTAAATCTGATCTATCAATCTCTGTGAAGCTAGCCCCCCATTATTTAAAAAACTGAGCACTATACAGAACTCTATCGCTTTTAGTCAGAACTCGCAATTTTTAAAATTGTTTATTAATTAAGATATGATTTTAATTAATTGAGAGTTCTGACTAAAAGCGATAGAGTTCTGAATAGTTCTCGACGAGACGAGAAAAAGTTGTGGAAACCACATTGCTGTAGCTTTTATAGTTTCCGAG
>VBVR01003376.1:0-17925 GCA_011638315.1 Tetramorium parvispinum
AATTTACATGGCAACGGGATCTGAAATTTTGGGAGATGGTTTATTATATGTTAAATAACAACCTCCCAAAGTTTCATTTATGTGGCCAGTTTTTTAGTTTACTGACGAACCACCTTAACCCGTGCAAAAGTTTGTCTCCTGCGAAATAGCAGGGCTTAATGAGAAGGAAGATTCCTTGGTGTCGCGCGAACAGGGAATTATACGAGGAACATTATTTTTCACAATTTATGGTAGAGCAGCAGCATGTACACACACACTCTGGCAGAGTCAAGACTCGGTGCGCTCGCATCTGAATTGCTTAATCTAAACTCCCACGTAGAGAGCCTCATGCACGGGCGCAATTCCATTAGTAACAAATCTTTGCCGCGAGACTCGTTTCTCGGTATGGAAATCGGCGACATTTCTTACGGCGCAGGATCAATCCTCGGCTCTACGAACGATACTTGAATCTCTTTGTAGCAGTCATTCCATCATGAATTTTTTGTCCGCGTATTGGAAATGAATTTATTTTCCTGAAGAATCCTCTAGTTTTTATCACGCTTTACACAATAAAAAATCTTTGAACAAACATCTTACGTTATCAAAAATATTTCGCGATTGTCACTAATCGAAATATATGAAAATATTTCAGTTTCCTTCAAGAAATATCTCTGCAATCGTTAAACTTACAAATAATAATGCAAAAAAATATATTTTTCTTATTTTAAGGACTTATACTCAAAATCTTATATATTCAATTATAATAATACTGCAAAATTATAATTATACTCTGCGTAATAATACTAATAATATAAATGTTTAATAAGAAGATTATTCAAGTCGAAGAGATGGATGCTTCCTTGTGGGGTAACATCCGCCGCAAAATGGTTCTCGACGTATCGACGTTACGACGAAAGCGACATTTTCTACAGCACAGGCAGACATACCTTCCCGTTGCCTTTTGACCTCGCATCACGTTTATTTCACCGCGCGTTTTGTACCCGACATTTATTTCGCCTCGCGTCTTTCTTCCTCGGCCTTGCGGATTTGCATCAAGGAAAAGTAATTTGTTGCTTATCACATGAAGCAGAGGCGGTGAGCTCTCGCGGAGAGGAACGCGGCGGGATGAATACAATAGCCGTAGCAAATATTAATTTCTACTTTCGTGCTCGCGAGCGGATATCGCCGGCTTTCAAGGTAATTCCAATCTTGGATGACGAGAAATGACGCTATTTCCGTTGTACGGCAGACCTTGTCCCGTGATCCGTATTTCATCGGAAGCTATTCTCGTTAAGATGTGAATTCTGGGAAAGATTTATGGACGCGTCTGGAGAACGGTCGAGCAAACTTTCCTCGCGCACAAATGTATTTAATTTCTTCCATGTTCTATGACACTTTCGCGCGTATAATGTACAAGGTGAAATATCTATCACTGTTAAAAAATATATATGTATGAAAGAATTTCTGAAGTTGCCGAGCACAAATATGACATTAGAATTTTGACATTCGACGTGATGGGAAAATAAAAAGAGGATATTATTAAAATGTTAATGAGTTTAATATTAATTAGTCACTTGCAGATAAATGTATAGCATTTCATTTTATATGAGAATATATGTATATTCTTCGCTTATAACCTGAATATTCGATCTTCGGGAAAACTTTTAACGTATTGTTCATGTAAGCTGCCTTTAATATATTAACAATCGCGTATTAACGCGGTAATTTCAGTGATAATTAATTAATCACGCGTGCTGTTACAAATACGTTTACACATGTTCGTTTCAGCGACCATTAAGCGCCATTAAAATGTAACCAACGATCGAAACGGGTGGAACATTCAGAGAGTTTTATACGAATACGTGAATATTACTGTTTTGCCATTCGATTTTGTCGTGTACGACTTTGTAAATTTTCCCGGAGATTCCCGGAACTACGATAGCATACGATAGCATACGATAGCATGCGATAGCATACGATAGAATACCGGATGAAATTTTCGCATGCTATTTCGGCGTCGAGTAACAACAGAATTAGGCAACACGCGAAATTCCACGTGTCGTTTGCTGGACGCGTGTCCCATATGTGCGTCAGCGCGCGGTGGTTGGTTTTGTGTTGAAGCGCACACTACACACGTGTGCTGAATGTGACACTATCACTACGCGGTCTCTCGTAAATGCACTCTGTGCGGATTAACACACATGGCAGCGATTCTGTCTTTCTGTCTTTTTTTTCATTGAGGAACAGTTGAGTAGACCGTGTGTACATGAGAAGAGCGTTTCGTTGAATTATGCCGGTCGTCCGCAAACTGCCGGCTGAAGCTGGCGGGATTATCTAACATAACTAGCTTGACATGACGATCGCTTAAGAAGGTCCAGAAACGTCATTAGTCGCAAATTACGAATGTTACGTTAAATCGAGCTTTGATAAAATTTATACCACGACAACATTACGATGCATCCTGTAACCGAATACTTTCGCTAAGATTCGTGTCAGTATAATCGGCGATGCTTCGCACGGCAAAATTATAAAATTATACAAGTTCGTTATTGCAATGTTGAAATTACGTAATTACGGTGGTACATTTTCAGACCACACGCGCAGTGCCACGCAGTTATGAGATGTACGATCCCATTAAAACTTTAAATTACGTTACGTATGCCGAAAAGGCGAATTTCTACTGCGCTCGTGTTCTTGACTAAACGTACAATATTTTGCGAAATACTTCGCGGCGCGCGTCCGCTGGACGTTCAGAGATTTACCGCCGTCGAATGAGAAGAGCCCGGGCTCTCGCGCGTACCCGAAATTTTACGGGTGACAATGACGATGTCGAGCGGTTTGTCGTATCTGTCGCTGGCGCAGCTGCATTCGCTACGATCGTAAATAATGGTCGTACTCGGGACATGTCGGCGTAGACGATTCGCAGGCGAAATCCTCTACGCCTACTAAGAGCCCGTGAAAATATCTTACGTCTAATTATTACACGAGAACGACTTCCTCAGCTGCGCGAATACGCGTGCGTCTTGGATCTTATTCTCGAGTGATTTCAAACAGATTTACGCGTTCTCACAGTATGCAGCACAGAAATATCTTATTGAAGTTATTTCTCACGTGCGGTAAATTGGATAAAGCATGTCTATTTTTTAAATTTCCGAGCAATAATTTTCTAATATTTAATTCTTTTTATTTAAAACTCTAGTTGAGATTAATCGATATAAAACGAAATACGCAGTTAAGCTGAATGCTTAATATGTAATTATTGTACGCATAATTATAAGATACATATGTATAATGTGGTAGAATAATTTATATTGTAGATTTTTTGCAAAAAGGAAGAAAGGGGAGGATTTAAAATTGTAGCACCGGTATAAAGATAGTAAATGCGCTCTTAAGCTGGATACTTATAATTATCATACGAGTAATTGTATGATACATTTAAGTAAGTAGTAGAATCACAATGTATAATTTATATATGTAAATTTTTGCAAGGGGGAAGAAGGGTGGTTTACCCGAGGTACCCGGGGAATAAATTCGGTTCTCGCGGGAGTAATAAATCGTCGAATTAAGGATTATACGTTGAGTGTAACAGGTTCTACGCAACGATCTCTATGCGACTCTCTGCTGCCGGCACGGTGAAAGAGGATTTGCTCATCTCTCTCTCTCGGTGTCTCGTGTACACTCGCGATCGGAGCGGATTTCAAGCGCGGCACTTCCCCGCGTGCTTGTCGCACGCGCGAATACACTGCGAGCGCAGGTGTACAGCGAGCGGATTACAGGGCAATAAAAGCGCAGTAAAGTCCGTTTTGTAACTGCGTCCATAGGTATATGACGAACGCGGCATTGTCTTTTCACGAGTGCGAACTCGGCGCTTAGGAAATTTAATTACGAAGAAGTCATGATAGTCTACCACTTGGATGAATGTTTTCATAATGAACCATGCCATTAATTATTAAATGCGACAGTTATGAGATTGCAGATATATGAAAATTAACATTTCTCAAATTGCATTTATTGAAATAATAATTCTCGTCTCTCTTACTTCATTCTACTTATTTTCAGACATTCGAATCGATTGAACAAATTTTCGCTAATTTTAGAATCGATCCAAGTACCCGCATCGACTACGATCGCGTAGCAATTTTACACGACGTTGATCAACCCTTTCAATGGAAGGCTCTCGAGTCACGGAGCGTCAAAGGCTTAAAACTGAAGATCACTAAAGTGGCGTTTCCACTTTCTCGGCCGAGTGCGGCCTACCTGTGGCTCTCACTCGCCCCTCGTTTATCCTTTAATTTACCTCTCGCCAATTATCACCCTTGACTAGATGGTTCGCGTGAAACCGGCTCGTTTGCTCGTACGTTTCTCACTCACCTAGGCGGCATGTTGAGTCATTCCATTGGCGTTACAGGTCGTAGTACGATCGAGTCCTCCCTCGTCCCCCGGAAGTCGAAGAAACGGGATCGCAGAGACCACAATCCAATGTATCCCTCTTTTTCTCTTCACACTCGCGATGGCGAAGATTAAACCTTTCGCGATTTATCAGCGAGCCGCGCTCTCGACCTGGGGCGAAACGATGCGATCGACGGTGGCGCCAATTTCCAAGGTCGGGTCGCAAGGTCACAGCCCTCTTCCGTACCAAGCCGGCCGGCGCGATCGGAAGTGGCGATCGTGTCGAATTCGCGCGCGTGCCCGTATCGAACGCGAGTCTCGGCTGCGCGTGCTTGCCGGCCACCTCCCCCTGTCGTCCTGCGTCCCACGTCTCTCTCTCTCTCTCTCTTATGTTCTCTCTTTCACTTGTTCCCAGCCAGGGTCCTTGTCACGCGCGCACGATGCCCCCACGATCCGCACCACGGTCCACCACTCACTGACAGGGGTCCCTTCGTGACACTTGCTACTTCCTTCTTGATTTTTCTCCCTCTCCTGCCGCCAGTTGCTCTTCTCCTCTGCCGCCTCCGCTGTTCTCCTCGACGTCCTCCTCCTCGTCGTCGTCGTCACGTCACCGCCACCGCTTCGACGCCTCGTGGTGCACGTCACGACGCTAATCACCGCTCGGAGCGCGTATCAGCGTGACACTGGATTACGTCGCCGACTTGATCGGAAACGAGAGCTGACGCTAGCTCGTTTCTCACGATGTCCCGCCGCGGCAATCGCCGCTCACGACTCACCCGCGCGACGATTGCTGTCCAAGATCGCCGATGTCGTCACGTGGCGCGCGAGAGGAAACTGTCGAGAACCGATGACAGTTCTCCGGAGCGTCACGTGGGCAGTGCGATACGGGTGCGACTGATGCGGGTGATGCTGGTACCGCGTTGACAATCGCAACACTCGTGCCGATGCGTTTCACCACGGATCACTGGGTTTGGCTGTTTCTCCTCTCCGTTCTCGCGCCAGCGGTTTCACTCGTGACGATCCTTTCTTCTCCCTCGAGGGGGGCGTGTCGATACTTGGCGGCGGCGAACAACGACCTCCAGCTCCGTGGGTGATACCTGCTCTCGGGCGCTCTGCGATTATCGTCGCTCACGACACTTGTCGCCGGTGTTTTGTTACGCAGCCAGGGTGATCTGAGAAGCCTCTCGTTCGATGAATCGCTGAGAAGACGTTTTCCCGTTCTCCGCTTATCTCCCGCGCGTTTCTCCTCGCCTCCGGCGCGGAGTCCTCTTGTGATCCACTCGGGATCGTTTCAAACTCGTGTCAACGTTTCTCTCTTTCTTTTTTATCTCTTTTTTTAAATCGTTAACTATCTTTCCACCACTATTCTGTTTCTTTCCGTCTTCTTCGTTCTCGCCAGCCGTTCTCACCTCGAATTCTTTCACAATTATGAAATTTCACGCGACAAGCGACGAGCGCGAGAGGAAGCAGGCGCAAGTGAGCACCAGTCCGAACGATCGCGCCGACACGATGGAACAACAGGCCGGGACCGGTGGCGGCTGATTCAAATTCGCTCCCCACGTGGCGGCGACGGCGTCGTCCCCGAGACTGCCGCCGGTACGACGCCCGGCGCCGGTCAGTGCGTCGCCATCTCACGGCCCGGCAGCCAACCGGCTTTACCGCCGTGAATCCTCTTGAAAAACGTCGCCGTCAGCATCAAAACTTGATGCAACCAGTCCTTGAAATAAGTATATAGTCCTCTATTCCCCTCCACGTGCACATGTAGGCGAATGCAATTTAAGATTATCCTACTCCATATTCGCGACGAATGCTTATTTCGCGCGGCCGAGGCGAGGGTCGAATAACTGCTCTCGTGGTACTGAAAATGCAAATTTCAGAGATAGGAATAGCTGTATTTTGAAATAAGCGAGAACAAACCAACGATACGAGAATAATCCGGGTTGCGCTTGAGAAAGATGCAAATCGGGACGCTGGATCCGGAATGTTGCTCGATGATTTCGAAAAGTCAATGTTTGCTTGAAGGCAATAACGATGAAAAAAATTACGAGAGACTACTGCAGAGATAAAGAAATTCTCGCGAGGCAAACTTGACGAATGCGCAAGCAGGGAGAAGTGGATTGCGATATATCTCACTTTTCAATTATATCCGAGTGCTTTGGACTGTAGGACAAATTGCCGCGATGTTTCGAGGTAGTTTAAGTCGCGCGAGAGATGACGATCTCTGATCATCCTTTATTTTAACGAATGCGCATTGTATAGCACGATACAGCAACATAATAAAATACTGTAATAAATATGTAAGATAAAATACGCGACACATCCGAATGCATTAATCGTACTTGCGCGAACTTTGACGATGAGGAAGCTGCATATGTCAACGTTAGCGCACTGATACTGCCCGCATCAATTTGGAGAATGTACCATCTGATCCGTCGCAATGTCAAGGATTTATCATCCAAATTACATTCGTGTGGTCCGTAATATGATCTAAGATCCGGGTCATGTTCATAAAGCAGATCTTAATGTGAATCACTTCTGAAGATGTATCCTATCTTCTGAATTGATATCGAGTACATATCAGTTAAAATTGATATCATTTCATACAATAGAATCTAATAGAACAGCAATTACTAAAGATTTTTAATTATAAATAACACTATAAATAAAATGAATAATACATAATGCATAAACGCAATAAATAACATTGCGACGTATTTATTCAGAATATTAAATCTGGTCGTGTCTAATGATGTTGAAATTATTAAAAATTTTTAATATTTATTTTGATAAAAATACACTTCTTTTTAATAATTTTAATTTTTTACTTTTTATCATTCTCATAGTTTTAATAATTATTTTATTAAATAACAGTATATACAATATGATTATTTTAATAATTATTTTCATACAAACTTGATAAGGATACTAGATTGATATTTTTATATTCATTGGAATTAAAATAGAATTTATTTTTTATTAGCTTTTGATTAAATGTGTAATATCAACATTAAAATAATTCGTTGCACAAGAAATTTGGCATTAAATTGTTGTGCAATTAAAGAAAATCAAAAACACTGAAACGTGATCTATGCTTATTTTCATGCTAAAAAAAACTATAATTTTTATAGTTTATATAATAGTCACATATTAATCGCATTCAATGCATTGATTTGCTTGTAGAATAATGAATTAATCATTGTGGATTTCATTGACGGATTCGGCAGAAGACGCAGATGCGCGTCTAGAGCGGAAGGAAATGGTTATCGCGTTTACGATAATCAACGTACATATCTACGTTTATAGCCCAACATTTTTACATAATAATCGCAAGTCCATAACGGGATGTGCCTTCGTTCAGCTGACCCTCTCCATTCATCCGCCCGTCCATTCATTCTTACATCCGTACAATGAACCGTGACATTTGCGTCGCTGCAACACGGTTCACGACCTCCTTCGCCCATGCAGTCTCTGATGTAACGTGATTGGTTATTTTAGGATCATCTACTAGCATTTCATAATTACATTTCATCTTGTCGACGTTTGCGAGGAATTCGTACTTCTCTGAACAAACATATTTCCTCCGTATTTTTTTTCAAGTATATATACGTTACCATTTCTTTAGAAAACTTTTCTTATATAATTTAAAAATTTTAGCATCTGAAATAGACGATGCAATCAAGAGAGAAAAAATACTTTTTAAATATTGAAAAAATTGAGGAACGATAAAAAGTTACAACGATTAATCAAATCGACATTGAGAAACTGATTACAAAATTACAGATTGAAGGATCCGTAAATGGAAAGATACGATTTTGCAATATCCTGCACGTGCGTTCTTAGAAAATATCTTAGAATGCGCGACAAATGCGCGTCTTCTTTGTAAGAAAGGACTCTTAGCGTTTAAGAGCTTTGCGAACTTCTATCTATCAGCTTGTCCCGTGAAGACGCACAGCTGCTTGAGATTCGATTGCGTGGAGATTATTATGATAATCATCACGGAAAAAAAGGACGAAAGTGACTAAGTGAATGTTGGGGCGAACAGAGCGCGAACGCATTAACGCACGTTGATATTCGAATTTTTTTCTTATCTCGTTGCTCCATCTGCATGCCCAGTAGAAAGTGCTTCCCGCATCTACGCCGTTCTTACGCCGACATGCCTTGCTGGTGAACGCGATAACAAAATGATCAGGCGTAAATCACCGTTTAATCGGGCCGACTGAAACCAGTTTTCCTTCAAAAGATGCTTCTGACGTTGATACTTAAAAAGGAGACCGACGCGACGATGCTCGTCCTGTTATCGTATATCGTGTCGTCATATAATTAAGATTGATTAATATGATAGTAAAGGCTAACATATACAAAAGTATATCTCTAAACATGCATTTAAAATAATATGCAGATAGATACAATTTCATGTAAAATTAAAATTTTTATACAATCAGATTATTTTTCTTCATAAATCAAATTCAAATATTTTTTTATAGTATCGATGCTCGTTACGGAAAATACATCAAATGGTTAATATAGAGGTGTCTGTCGCTTTGGAATCAACAATAACGCAATCGAGGCACAATAAAAGCCAGATGTTGATAACCATTCGAGGATTACGGATATGGCGATTCGAAGTATCTCCAGCGGTATTCCCAGCAATCGCTCGTTCGCGCAATTCCCGAAAAACCAATCGCGCGCTCATATAGCGAAAGCGGGAAATTAATTTAGCGCCTGATCCTCGTGGCCCGCCGCGTTATTTTGCGCTAGCCAGCCCGTTATTGGCGCGACGGTATTCACGGTCTCGTTTCAGCATCGGACACGCAAAGTAATTTCGCGATCGGCGGACACAATGCCGCAGCGACCACGTTATGTCGTCGCGATAAATTTTGCACATACTATTCGTGAGCGAGCGAGGCGGCATGGGATTCCCTTCGTTGCGAGAAAACGTCGGAGCGACTTGAGTGTAAAAGGATATATCGAGCTATTAATTGAAATTGTAAAATGGCCAAGTCCCGTGACAAAGTCATTTCCGCATTTACGTCCGTCCGCGGTTTTAACGGTTAATTTAACGAGAGATTTCAGCGCTCGCGAGAGGCATTTGTTAGTCGCGGGGTGGCGACCGCGGTGAGTAACGACGTGGGACAAAGTGTCGTGCGCAGGTGCGCGCCAAGAATCTCTGAAAATGCGGAAGAGGCGGCGGGTAAAAGGGGTAAGAGCGGGATCGGCGGGAGGTCGGAGCAATTTGTTTGGATCCGAGATGCAGGTGAGATTAACCCTTCGCCGGCGTGTCGGGAAATTATTACGCTGTCACTTTGAATGGCGTCGATCGAGCAAGTGTCACGCGACGACATTCTTATAAACGCGAGAAAGTTAAATCCCCTTGCAAGATGATTAAAAAACTGAAACGGCAAAGTCGATGTCCAATATCATCTTATGCGTGTCAACTGACAAAATGTCTGTTTAATCGTTCGTATCCATCGAATGACAGAATTGCGAAGTCAAGAAAATACTTGAAAAAAAAGAATGTATTTCGTAAAATATTAATTTTATAGTTCCATTAATTTCACGTATTAAAAATGAAGAGTCGCTGTCTCGTTAGTTTCCCATAAATTTCAGGTTTTGTGAAACTTTCTCCGTTCCCACGGAATTTTATATCTATCCGTATGTAAGGAAAATTAATGATCGTATTCGAAATATGTGATAATGATTGACGATGTCTTGTTTAAGTATAAAATTATAGATTAAGCATTCAGTTCTTATATTATCAACGCATAATCTTAATTTAATAAGTGAATGCCTAGCAATGAATCTTTATCGTATAATCGTTCCCATCGTAACTCGCGTAGAAATGAAATCTTGGTGGGCGTATAAATTTACCGTGATTAGAAGACTCTGATGAAACACTGCTTAGCTACATTTAAAAGGCGGAAAAAGAAAAGGAGCTATTTGATTATACGAGCGGTTACTTCCATTACTAGACTCGGCCGCGAATGGTCCAAGTCCATTTATTAGTTGAGCGGACAAGATCGTTACAGGGGTAAACTTTCGCAGGGAAGAAGTTTCCAGTCGAACAACGCACGCTCGCTCGGCCGTTTGGAGAGATTTGCACTTAGGCAACTTATTAACCCGGTTTAATCGTGCCCCGTCGAGTCAAACTCTCTGATTGGTGCTGGATGACGTCGGCATGCTGTTTAATCCTTGCACCAAGTCACGAACTAATTTCGCGAACTACATTTACAACGTCGACTCAGTACGCTCGAGATCAGGATGGATTAAAGAACTGCAGCAGATCTCGCCTGCGTGAGGATCGATTATGCGCGTCTTGCGCATTTTCGTGAGTGGAAAATGAATTACTTGAGTGGAATCGAGTTATCTTTTTCCTAATTCCTTTTACAATTGTTGTAATATTCTTAAATTATATCACTTAATTAATATGTATCATTAGATATTAATTTCTATATATCATTACATCTGAATAATGATTAATGATAATACCCGGATTATTATGGTTCAGAATTAAATCTGATTTAAACAGTAAATGATACTATAGAATATTCCACGAATCATAGAATATTCTATATGTTGATTAATAATAACCCTGATTAATAATACTAATTATTATTTCATTGAAGATATAAATTATTCCATGTGACAAATTATTTAACTCTTACTCGGTTTTGCTTTCGGTCTTTATCAAAAATAACATTCTGTACTCTTATAGAATGAGTCTTTTCTTTCTTTTGATGTTTAAAATATTATTTCCTAATATATCTCTTTACGTAAAAGACAAGTATATATGTAATATAATCATAAAAAATGGTATCATAAAAATCTATTGATTCAAGCAATATTTTTATCCTTATTAATCCTTATTATTAATTACATTATAAATATAAAATAATAAATTTTTAACAATTTTCGAAAAAAGAATAAAATAAATAGATTCAGATCATAGTCGAACAGAAACTTATTATTGTAAGTATCCATTAATATTTTTTCAATAACGGATATTAGTTCAGTTTTAATTAAATTTTTACTTTTGAAACGATAAAGGGAAACTTATGGTTGTCTTGTACAACTTATAAAAATGTTTAATGTATCTATTATTTAAGTACATCAAAAAGCTAACAATAATCACATAAAATTTATAAATCAAATTTAAAAACTATTTTTTAAAAAAGTAACGTAGTCGGTAACATTGAATGTGATAATATGAGAAGCGCCCACTAGAAGCATTCTTATTTCTTGGAACCTTGTATGTGCAGTCTTGTCGGTATGTGATTTTTTTAAATTTAATTATTTGTTTCTTGACGTTTTTTAAATAAATTTATTCTTGCTAGATTATACATAAAAGTATTTTAACATAAATACAAGTTTTTTAACACAAAAGTTTTTTAAAACACAAATTTCAAATAAAATGTATTTAGATGTTATTTGTTTCTGTAAAAGATAACAAATTTAATTACTTGACTCTTTCATTTTAAGTTTGACGCATTGCAGTTTTTATATATTTTAATAATATTTTTCTATGGATATACATATGTATATTTTATCATATACTTTTTGATGATACGAAACTTTTTCTGATGTCGATCTCGATTGAATCACTGTTGTCATAATATCTCAATTTTCTTTATTTTATTTATATTTACTAAATTGTTAAATTAACTTCAATTAAATTATTATCTTAATTATGAATTTTCATATTATTATAGTACTATACTATAAACTTACGACACCGACGATCGGTTATGTCAGCGTTCTACCTAAGTAAGTATCGTGAACTTACCAGGTCCATTGTACATACAACATTTAGAATTCATTCACAGCTACTGACGATATTTATTAAAGTGCGTACATTTTCTCCTTTTATCCAACAGATGATGCTACTTTTTGATGTGCACTGTGTAATATTCCCGCAGGAATAATTGATTGTGTATGTACAGTCATTTAAATTTAGGATCTAAGCTCTGTAACTGCGGATAATTATACATTACAGGAAGTTTGATCTAAAACTTGATCTCTGTTAACAAATTTAATTTTTATTTTAATACTTTATTATTTTTCGAAATCTCTTGTAAAAACTCATATAAATCTTCCACATATAAATGACATGATAGTCAAAGTATCAAGAATAATTCTATTAAAAAAATAAAAAAATAAAAAAATAAATAAAAATACGAAAATATTAATTTTGTGAATAATTCTGTATCTCTTCGTATATATCTGATATAGACAAAGTGGAATAAACTCTGACTATTTACAAACTTTAGCTATCATAAGAATACATTTTAATGTAGTAAAACGTTCAACTATATTATTAAGATTTTTACTTCCAATTATATATTGATGACGAAATATCACGCTGTGATGTAATTGTTACAAATCCATCTATAGTATCCTCTTTTTTTCAGACATACCCCTTGTTTTTCATCTTCTCATCAGAAGATCATCAGAAGATCATTAGAACTAAAGATCATATTTTTTATTTACAGTCTTTAATTTAAAAAACATAAGTTTTTTCCAATAAATATTTTTAACTAACTTTAGTAGTTTAATTTTATCTGAGCAATTTTATTAGGGGAGCACTATTCCCAAGATCACCTCTGTATATTTTAGGATAACATTCGAGTCAGCGGAACAGGGAAACGTCCTGCCGTCGTTAAAATCGATCGCTTCGTATATAGATCTTCCACATCTCCGTGGTACGATCGACGTGTCGAGCACGTCAGAAAATTAATGATTCTAAATGGCATTCTTTCTCAGCTGAATGTACCCATCGTGTGTACACACGCGCCGCGTTTACACACGTGTCCAACATACGCACAGTCGCTAATTACTCGGCGCCGATCGCATCTATTCAAGCTCGACTGTTTATCGGATCCCACGTCTCGGTCGCGGCGAACGATGTGCATCTCACGTAGGTGACTATGCCCTGTCCCTCGCGCATGCAACGAGAATAAAATTCACCCCTCATCACACATACAAATCAGCAGTCACGTTCGAGCGTCGCATTCATGCGCTATCTCGGGAGTAAGATTGCTGAACTGCTTTACAAGATATATTTAGGCAGGACTGACTCACACTGATTGTGAGTAGTTACACATCAGGGTAGATTAGATCTGTTCGTATTGACACGACCCAGTTATCATCTCCAATTATCAAGGCGAAAAGTGAAACAAATTGAAGAAAATTGAGTAGTCTGAGAAAGTTCAGAAGAGAGTTTTGTTGAAAATACATTTATTATTGGAATTATATGATTACGTATTCGTAAAGAAATAATCAAAGAAAGCTGAATTTTTATGTTTCACATTTTACGTTAGAGCTAGACTAATTAGGTGCTGATCCAGCTTAAATGCACGATAAGACAGCAGAATCCTACGAAATCCAAGACGCGTCTGGCTTATACGATTCTACTATGAAATTAAATTCGCGTTCACATATCGCGCTCAGATAAACCGCCAGTTCATTATTTTGCGGTCGGAAGCGCAGACTCCGGTGTCGCTCAGCCGAGTCGCGGTATACGCTGTCGGATATCATTATCGCAATTACGCCAGTTCATCGCAACTTGCACATGCTCGTTTCCGCTGCGCGCTCGCAGCCCGCGAGTCACGTGCGGGCAGGTGGCGCCCGCATAATCGCGACGGAAAAAATGCAGTCGCCGCAAAAGCGAGCGACGAGAAGCGACGCGGCGAGAGGCCCGGGGCGCAGGCCGCCGCGCCGCGCCGCGCCGCAGGCTAACGAAAGAAATTTAATTGGAAGTTTCTTTTATTTCGCCTCTACCTTCCTCTCTCCTTCGCCGCCCGCTCCTCCCTCGCCGCCCTCCGTCCTTCACGCCTTTCATCCTCGATGCGCGCCTCCGTTAAATTGCAACCTCGTGTCCCGTATCTTCGGCGCGGATAACATCGCGTGATTAAGACCAGTCCGCAGGACAGCGCCTATATTTGCCTCTTCCATCCTGCAGATTCGCGTTGCAGATCGCTGCGCCAGTTTTCGCAAAACCCGCGTAACAAGACACGTCGTTCTACGCGCGATAGTAAAAATTATTTAGGGATAGTCTTCCTGTCAATCTGTCAAGTATTTTAGTCTAAAAGAAATTATTTTACTTGCAAAGTACTTTTAAACTTTTATTTCTTAAGATACCTTGTTTCCTTTGACTTGTTTTTCGCTTTCTTTCTCTCTCTTTCTCTTTCTTTCTCTTTTTATTTCTGCAGTTTGGGTTTTACACTCAGTGTTAGTCCTAATGCCATGTTATTTTTCACATTTCTTACCTTTTCCTGCATGCACAATGTTGCACGAAAGCAATATGATTACGTATTACGCGATTTAGTTCAAAAGGGATCGATTATTTTGTGCACCTGCGGAACGAAGCGTAACTAACGCGCCGAGAAAGTGGTATAATATTTGCAACTGACAATGAATACAAAGCAGTAGCAAACCGACGTTTAGCGTATATCTTTATTGTCTTCACGCATGGTTTCGTTGACCCATATAAATACCTATATACCTATATTAATAGTGCAAAGGAACAAAATTTGCAAAAAGAAGAAATATAAAGTCTACTTACATATTTAAATTTAATTATTGATTCGTTTAACTGCACCATTGTCTCTATTGTGAAAGGAAAATAGAAAAAAACAAAGCGCGAATAAATATTCATAATACAAACATAATGGCGTCCATCAATGTGGCCTCTCTATCAGCTTCAGCAAATGCAAATAGAAAATCGGTTATTTTTTCATTGACTTACATATTAAGTTCTAAGATATCGCATGATATTTAATTGTCAAACAAATAATAAGAAAATATTATTGTTTTCCTATCTGTTTATGTGTAGTTAGAGCGAATCAAAACATTTGCGCGATCTTCTGCAACGTGATTTCTTCAGATTTCCATCTATTTAGCATCGTTTTCTTTAGAACTGACCCGACACTAGGGGAACGTTCTCTTTGTTCCCCCGCGTCTTACGTATTACGTCGCGCCATATGCTGTTCCTGGCACTCGCTTCTTGACGTACTCTTTCGTACACCTCACCGTATACGCTTCGGTGCAAGAAGATTGCGGGAAAGGGTGAATCGGCGATTTTATGCACCTGCGAAACGAAGCGTGACTAATGTGTCGAGTCTACTATAAAGTTTGTTGGGACGAAAGTACAGATTAAGCAGCAACTGGCCCAATTGTTTGTATAGTGCGACGGGCAAAATAAAGATATATGAAAATTAAAAGCGCTAACAACCCTCTTATCGTAGGATAACTATAAGAAAAGAAATCATTTGTATCAATTTTCGCAAGGTGTATGAAAGCTCCGAATGTTTATGTTTCTTCAGAATAAAAATTTATTCAAGCATACGTGAACTAAATGGGAGATAGTCATGCCCCGAGCACGGAAAGTTAACGGACGCATTTAGGAATGTATCCGATATTCGCGCAGATTCTTGAAATCGAAAGCGAGCGGCAGCTGTAACAGTACTAGCAATGCTCTTGCTATCACTACGATTACGTGTAATTTTTGATTGATTGCATTTCCCCACCTGACCCTCTGAAGTGGATACAAGAGAAGCGCGCGATACTACATACGCCCTTCTTTCGTAATGGAAGCGCGTTCTTAATTTGCCCCTCGAGATCGCCAATCGACCCGACCGATTACGCGGCGCACCGCGGAACACGATCGAGTAAATGGCAATAAATAACAGAGTACTACTTCTGCGTTCGGGAAGATTGATAGGTACTGTTCGTCGCTTAACGCGCGATATAGTATTGTGTAAACTGGAACGTTGTAATAACGAGAAAACTATGGAGAATTATTTCTCTTCGAATTTTTGCCTGCTTACACTTTCTCTAATGATGTACTTTAAGAAAAGATAGATCCGTAGTTTATATTGAATTTTTCAATCCATGAAAATATGGGAAAAAATATGAAGAAATGTTTATCGCTGAATACAATATTAAAAATAATAATGATAATAATGACGAAATAATAATGCAACCTTATTTGTTTTTATAATAGTGAAATTATATTTTTAAGCTTTAAAATTTTATTTATTTGCTGTTATAAAACGAACAATTTTATATTGCTGCTATTTTTCTGAATTTGAAACCTTTATTATTTTTTTATAATAATATTCTTTACGTTCAGTCAGATTTTTTTCTGATAAAACCAACTTATTTTGAAAAAAAAAATTAAAAGTCTTAAAGGGAAGACTTGTTGCAAGTCTTGTTATAAAAGAGCTTTATGCGTTCTTATTCTTTAGCATTCAAGCGCGACCTGACGTTGCGTGTGCCCCCAAAATCGCCGCTGGTAAATTGCAATTCGTCTTAAGCCTTCGTCGATGTGGATAACATCACAAAATTAAGGCCGGCGAGTAGTATTCGCAAGCCTTCGTTGCCTTTTAATTCATCTTTCTTTCGCCTGGCTGCGCTCTCCCTTATTGTGCATCGAAACATGGTATCCCGGAATGCGCCGCGCAACAAGGTTGTTATAATGCAGCGTCGACCGGGATGAGTGGGCGGTTTTATATAAAAGAAGCGAAACTAATACACAAAATTTTAAGCGAGGCAAACAAGATGCATCGAGGCCGGATTTAGCGGCTTCTGTCTGGGAAAAAGTGAAAGCCACGAAGACTAAACGTATTAAACTGACTAATGCTGCAATTCTAAACAAAATCGTAAAATTTGTAACTTGTTTTCGTAAGATTCATAAGAACTTATAAGTAGATCTTCAATTCCATGCGTATTGTATGTCATACTCTATGTTCAGCTTTTTACGATCGCTTCGTAAGCTACGACTTTACGATTTCACGATTGATTCATAGATTTGCTTAGAACTGCAGCATTAGCCTAAAATATTATATAATATTAATTATTACATAAATATGATATAAATATTAAATCGGTTTGATGTAATATGTAATTTAAAACATACATATGACAACTAGGTCTGGTTAGCCCAAAATAAGCAGTTCTTTCTGCGTGCTTTTAAAAATTCTGTGAATTATGTATGATTTAATACAATTTGTAATTTCATATAGTAATATTTCATGAACGTAATAGCAACTATTCGAGGAATAATTTCGCTAGGTTATCTATAGAGTTTTTAGACTTTAAATTTCGACAAAGAAATCAATTGTTCAAAGAGTTATTGTTAAAATCAAATTTTGTCATCTTCGTATCACTTAAATCGAAATTATTCATATCTTATTACGCATCGTACGTGTTTAAAGAATCTTATTTTTAAAGATTCCATGTGAAAAGACAGCTGTTCTGAAAGACGATCCTCTATTTGAAAGGAGAACTCCCGTTCTTGATTCTGATGCGGATCGCGTTGATTGTCAGTACGTTATTTGATAAACGGATTCTTCTTTGATCCGGAAAACTAAGCCGATAAAAAAATTATATTTAATTTATTTAAAAAATTTTCGTTTTCACTTAAAAAAAGCGTAGAAATACATTGAAAACGTCTACAGATGATTTACAAAAAAGAAGTCAGAGTTAGAGTTTCGTAAGTAAAGTTAATATATATATATATATATATATATGTCATTAAATTTATGGTTGCGAGTTAAGTAT